>BQNB010178017.1:0-10276 GCA_026074375.1 Tanacetum coccineum
GTAACTTGGTAATTTGGTAAACTCGTATCGACACGCGATCCTACGATCTTACGCGCGAGTTTACGATCCTACTTGCGATCCCACATCTGATGCGATCCTACACCGATCCTACACGATTTTATGAGGTAGACACGTAAGATCGTACGATCATACGTGTAAACTCGCGAGTTTGACAGCCTTGGTTCCAACCATATTTCATTTTTTTAAAGAATTTTGTATCGGGCTATTTAAAAAAAATGAGTAGATGTGCATAAAAACGGATTTTTAGCGACAAATAGTTATAGGTGTGATGTTGTGGTTAAGTATTTCGAGTAACTTTTATACATAAAACATGAAACATTTAAAAGATAATTGCAAAAGACTATAACATGCGATAATTCAACTGAAATAAAAATTATTAAAATTATCAAAAAAAACACAAAAACATTTAGTGAAACTACTAGAAAGTATAACTAAACAAAGACACATAGGGCCTGTTTAGCAGGAAGATGTGAGGATAAAGAGTTGGAAATTGTTCAATATCTCATGTTTGGTACACTAAAAAAAGCGGAGAAATTGATTTTATTCTCGAGAATTGGTTCCTTTTTAAATTAATTTCCACTCTATTTGGTATGGAAATTAGTTTTAGCCACAAAGTTTTCTCCGCGTTTTTCATTTGAGAATTGAGATAAGGACAAAATTAAGGAGGTACATAAAGGATATCACGTGCAAGTCGCATTCATAACAAAACTATATCAAACTTTCTACTATTTGGTGACTTTATCTCCTTCACTTAGCTTTGATTTTTCACATAAATTCATTGATTCTTCAGTAATAATTGCTCATCCTCCAAGGTATTTTGATAAATTTATATGTAGCAATCATCCTCATTAAATCTGTAGGTTGTTTTCTTGTTAGCTAGGGTTTTTAGCTTTTTATTTTTTTAAATTGAAAGAAGTAAAATCATCACTTTTTTGTGCAAATTGTAGACATCAGATAATTCAACTCTTGAATGTTATAAATGAGTTAGACTCTTGAACTTTATAAACAATTTATATGTGCGTGCAAATTGTGGTCTATCAGATTGTGTGAAAAGTTTAATATAGTTGATGAAAGTCAATGCTCAAACATACTACATTCATTAGATTTTTCATTTTTGCATTCATAATTTGTTAAATCATATTGTTGTGCTCAAGTAGCTTGGTTATTGTAAATTAGTCTTACTTGTATATATTGAATAATTTTATGCTTGCTGATGTATTGTATCTTGGGTTACCAGTAAGCAATGTTTCTATATAGATTTTGCTAATTTTTATATTCTTATTAGCATCAATTGAATTACTTATATATTATCATGTGCCGTATATATAGATGACAAGATCACCATCGGCCCAACAACGAAAACGGAGGTTCCAAGTTGCTATGACAGCGGCCATAGGAGATTTTAATATAATAACAAGTATGGTTCATTGGTTTATGTTGGGTTGTTTGATCATCAATCATTTGATTGAGTCTAAAATGCTTCGTAGAAAATATATGATGAGTTTTAATAGTAGACGTGATAATATGTGGAGCATGGTGTACCAAAGTGATATTACGAGTGTGTTTAATATTCGAACGAGTATACCTGCATTTTCAAAACTTTGTCAATTGCTTGAAACAAAAGGAGGACTACGTAATAGCAAACACATGTTAGTTGATAAGCAAGTTGCAATGTTCTTACATACGCTTGCTCATAATGAAAAAAAAACAGAATAATGGTAAACAGATTTCAAAGATCAGGTGAAACTATAAGCCGCTACTTGAAGTTAGTTTTAGATGTCGTATGCCGACTTCGCAAAGAGTTTTACAAGACACTTGTGCGAGTTTCGGATAATGAAACCGGTGAGAGGGGGAAATGGTTTAAGGTAATATTGTGTTTTTATATTCTGATTAAAATAACATATATGATGTTTAACAAATATTTTCTTTGGTAGGGTTGCCTCGAAGTATTAGATGGTACATATAATAAAGTTATAGTTCCTACATGTGACCAAAATCCTTATCAAACACGAAAATGCGAGATTTGTACCAATGTTCTTGGGGTATGCACAAGAGACCTTATGTTTAGTTATGTATTGGCGGGATGGGAAGGTTCGGCAATAGACATTAGAGTGTTGCGAGATGCTATTAGTAGGCCAAACGGTCTCAAAATAACCCGTGGTATGTTATATTATACATGTAAGTACTTCTGCACAAACACATCGAAATGCATACATACTTAGTGTAGTTACATGTCTAGTATTAATTCATGATCATATTATCTTTGTGACGCTAGTTATATAAATGGTGATGGTTTTCTAACTTCTTATCGTGGACAACGCTACCATCTAAATGATTGGTCTCATCTGCCTACCACGGCTAAGGAGTTGTATAATATGAAGCACTCATTGGCAAGAAATGTTATTAAGAGATGTTTTGGTTTGATTAAGACTAGATGGGCTATCTTGCGCGATAATTGTTACCATTTAATTGAGTCAATGTCACGTATCATTGTTGCTTGTTGTTTGATGCACAATTTCATACATACAGAAATGAGTCAAGACCCGCTTGATAATGAAGTTTCAATGGATCACACACAAGATGGAAGTGTGTAAAACACCCAAATAGGGTAGCGGAATATAGGTCTAAGAGTGTTACATCATAGATCAATAGCACAAGATATGAGAACGACCTCTATGTGAGTCATTTGAAAATGATACATTGGATTAAATAAATTGTTTGTTACAAAAGTCCGAAGCTTAACTTGTTCATCCTTGAAAATGTAAAGATTTTAATACATAACATATATTCCCAAAATATAATCCACACAAATCTTTATAGTAATGTGACTCCAAAATGATGACCACCAATGTATCTTTGTTTCTTGTACCTTATTGACATGAGAAAAACATGCTTTAAAACGTCAACATAAAGTTGTTGAATTCACAAGTTTAAGTAATGTAAAAAGTAGGACCACAAGATTTTAAAGTGTAAGACATGTAACACATACAATATCTCAAAATGTAATTACGCCTGCGCTAAGCTCATGACACTGAAGCTACAACATGTATGTGTGCAAATTAATGCCAATAATGTGCCCGTGTAGATGATCAACCCGCAACATCCAAAGTCCGACATGGTATACGTTCGTCGTTTCGGTATCGCCAAAACTAGTGAGCTGCTCACCCGAACGGGGATGTCAATCCCAAATAGATCTATTCATAACATTCGTGTTTACTTTTAGTAATTAACAGTTGGTGATTCATGGGCATAGTGTGTTATAGCTACTTAGGCAAACTTGTAATTTGTTTAAAGTGTACTTGCGTCCAAATGTAAAACAATGCATATTTCTCACCCCGAGAATTATAAATCATTGGAATCGTATAAAAATGGGGCTATGAACTCACCTCAAGTGAATGGTTTGATTATCTAAATCAAATAAGTGAAATGTCTCACGAAATCCGAGTGCAACCTAATTAATTATAGGTCGTATGAGTATAATCTATTTAATATAAATACAACATCGCAAGTTATATAGTTACACCACCACCTAATAGTTTTAGTTTAATTAAAAGTCAAGATAATATTTAAATCGTATTTGTTAAATAAATGTCTATGTATTTATATCCATAAAATAAATTATTATCTTTGTCCAACAAATGATTATTTGATAATAATACTTGATTTAATATTTTTATTATTTATATAATGATATTGTATAATTAGTTTAATTGTTTTATAAAATAATATTTATAAAGTTAAAAACGTATATAAATATTATATAAATGATACGACAATACTCGTTTTAACTCCGTTTTATACGTTTTTTATGCCCACGGTTTCGTATGAAGAAAACCTATCAATATTATTATATTTTATATATTTTCGCCTACTGATGAACAGTAACATTTACAGATTTTGTGAAAATATATAAAACTACTTTTATATATTTAATCTTTGTAACATTATAAACATCATAACTCATTCATTTTAATTCTGTTCGCTTGTTCTTTATATGTATGGAATCGTATTTGAGAAATCTAGCAAAAAATTATTCTTGTAATATTTGTATAAACTGTTATGAACAGTAATAGTGGGTTGAAATTCATAAAAACACTTTTTATAAATTTATTTATTGAAATCGTATAAAATTTATATCTCCTCCATTTTAATTCCGTTTTTAGTGATCCTTATATGCACGGATTCGTAATTAAAAGTTCTATCCAAGTAAATCATTTTCTAGAAACTAACTGTTATGAACAATAACTTGTTTTTATAAAATTACTTTTATAAAAACACTTTTTATCGTAAACTTGTAAATTCTATAACTCCTTCGTTATAACTCGGATTTTCGAGTTCTTTATATATTTAGAATCGTCATGAAATGTACTATTTTAATAAAATATAAAATAAATATTATTTTTGTCGAATTAAAACAGTAGGTTTTAGGGTTTTTATTTAAAACTTTATAAAATTATTTTTATAAGTTTTTAACTTAATTAATTTGCTACAAGTCCTCTAATTTATGTAATTACACATCTTGTATATAAATTAAGTCCTTGAGTTTATGTCCATCATATTGAGTCCAAATTGTCCAAGAAAAATGTCCATCATAATTATTTACTTACATAAACCATATAAATAAATAATTAACCATAACTTAACAAATAATTATATAAATTATCTATTGCTTGTAAATCCTTAAATAAAACACGTTATTATGTTTTAAACATCATATTTACCATGAACAAGTATTTCTTGAGTTTATATAAACTTGCAATATTTTATAAACATGTATAAAATATAACTAGGTGATGATTAACCATATAACAATTATATAAATTATGAAATGAATACTTTGAAGAGATTAGGGTTTATAGAAGACCTTAATATGATGAGTGAAGATGATACAAACAATCAAACCCCAAGTATTAACCCTAAATACTTGATATAAAACCCTAACTTCACAAAGAAAACCCTAAATACTTCTTGATGCAAACCCTTGCAAAATAATACCCAAGCTTCCAAACCACCTTGCAACACCTTAGATATTATACCCAACGATACTTGTATACTTGAAAAATCAAAACCATAAAGACCCTAGAAACCTTAAATGAGTCGTGGGTTGTATAGGAGTAGAGAGAGTTTTTGAGTGAAAGTTTACTTGCAATTTGGAAGAGTGTATTAAGTCTTACATGGTACACTTCTTATATACTAGAGGTATTTCTCAAACTACTAGTCAAAACCATGTATAAGAGGTGGTAAAGAGTACAAGTGTGTAAGGTGCTCTCCTCATCCCTAGGAGGAGGGATGAGACTTTAGTGAAAGAATACACATGTCCTTAATACTTGGAAGTGTAATTTGAATTTTTGGTCTTGTGTTTTATCTTATTATATCCAGCCATATGGGTGTTATAATATAGAAATGATTTAATTTTTATGTATTGGGTATAAAATTAGGTATTTGTTTGAGTATAGATAGGTATTGGTGCTTCCGTGTACGCTTAAATGTATTTTATTGCGAAACGTAAACGTTTTACGTAACCAATAAAAATAAAATATGAAAAGTTATAAATTATCCTCGTAATAATTATATAACTCTTGCTTGACATAAACTTTTATTTGTTTGATGTCCGTTTACGTTGAATGTTGATTTTTAGTTTACGCGATTTAACTAAACGATGAAAATTAAAAGCAAACGCGTAAAAGTCTAAAAATAAATAATGGAAAGTTTTGAGTCGTAAAATGACCTAAAATAAAGGATTGTTACGGTCTTCCCCCGTTAAAGGAGCCTTGTCCGCAAGGCTCAAGATGCGGCACTTGTCGATGGTGCGACTTTTGTGAAGAGATGCGGATACTTCTTTCAAAATTGATCTTCACATTCCTATGTGAACTCAGGACATCTCCTAAAGTTCTATTGAACCTTGACGATCGGAATGCGGGTTTGCTTTAACTGCTTGACTTCACGGTCTATGATTTCTACTAGTTCTTCCACGAAGTGGAGCTTATCATCAATGTGTATTTCATCCAACGAAATTGCCAATGGTTCGTCGGATAAACACTTCTTCAAATTAGATACATGAAATGTGCTATGAACCCTGCTTAGTTGTTAAGGAAGTTCGAGTCTGTAAGCAACGTTTCTCACTTTGGCTAACACCTTGAAATGTCCAATATACCTCGGGTTCAACTTCCCCCGTTTTCAAAACGGATAAACCCCTTTCAAGTGACACTTATAAACATGACTCGATCACAAATTGAAATCTAAAGGTTTACGCCTCACATCGGCGTAACTCTTTTGGCGATCACGAGCGGCTTGAATTCTTTGCTTGATTTGAACAATCTTCTCGGTTATCTCGTGAATTAGTTCTGGACCGGTGAGCTGAGCGTCTCCGACCTCAGCCCAACAAACGGGTGATCGACACTTCCGACCATAAAGTGCCTCGAATGGGGCAGCTTTAATGCTAGCGTGATAACTATTGTTATACGAAAATTCAATCAGAGGTAAGTGCCTTTCCCAACCATTCCCAAAGTCTATTACGCAAGCGCGTAACATATCTTCTAGTGTCTGAATGGTTCTTTTGCTTTGTCCATCGGTTTGTGGATGGTATGCCGTACTTATATCCAAACGAGTACCTAATGCCTTTTGGAATGCCCTCTAAAAATTCGACGTAAATCTACCGTAATGGTCACAAATGATTGAGACTGGTATTTCATGTCTCGCGACTACTTCCTTTATGTACAGTCTTGCCAATTTGTCCATAGAGTCATTTACCCTCATCGGTAAAAAGTGTGCAGATGATATGTGTGAAAACACATATCCATTTTATATCAAAATAGACCCTAAAAAGACCAAAAACATACTAAAAATGGTAAAGATATGCTTGTTTTTGTGTTTTGTGTGTGCAGGTACGGATAAGACAAAAATCACAAGAAAACCGTCAAGAACGAGCAAACACGGACACGAGAACGGAAGAGTGTACAAGAGCCGGAAGCTAAAGTCAAAAAGTCAACCTTGGTCAACTCTCAGTCAACCAAAGTCAAAGTCAACTCACTAAGACCAAAAACCCAAGTTTTTATTTAGTCCCTCAATTAAAACCAAAATTACACAAATGCCGTCCCTAAAGACTAATTGGGACTGTTACCTTTCCATTTCCTTGCCGAAACCAAAGCCAAACACCTAGGGCCCTATAATCCCTTTTTATATAAGTCCAGGGACCGAATCTGCCTATTGTTAAATCTATACACCATAAACGAGAGGGATCTAGTTTGCCAATAGCCCAAAGTTTAAATCCCATTTAACCCGTTTTCAGTTAAAAAGGGCGCCAAGAACATAATTACTATTCATTATCTTCCCCAACTTACCCACAGTCAAATCAAAGGGCAAATGTGAATAAAAGGGTGAAAACGACAATTTCAAGGCGTAATACATGATGGAAGGGGTTTAGAAAAGTACTCAGCACTTATTGGTCAAACTTATCAAAGGGAATGCCACGTTGGCAGGAGTGAAAGCACAAGAGGAGGTTAGGATTTACAAAGAAGTCACTCAGAGAGAAAGCACAAACGTCTCAATCACGGATTGCCATGTTGGCAATCCGTGTGAGTTCATTTGTGATCCAAGGGTTGAGAATTGTCATCCAATCATTGAAAGGATCCAAAGGCCAAGATAGAAGGAGTGTCTAACTATTTTTGGCTCCTAGAAGGTTCAGCTGGCATCTATAAATAGCTATCACCTCTCATACACACATATCTTCTTTTCTTGTATTTTTCTTTAAGTAAAAATTATCTTGTTAGGTTTTAGTTAAAATGTAATTTCACTTTATAATCTCTTGTAATCTGTTTTGGATCTTTAATAAAAGTTTAATTTAGTTTACATAAGCTTGTTTTCATTTATAAGCTCTTATTCTCTCTAATAGCTCTAAGTGTTCTCATGTAATGACTCATAAGCTCACAATAAGTTCATTTCAGCTCTCTTAGTCTCTAAGCTAAGATAGAGCTTAATTCAGTCTTAATATCTACTTAAATCCTAAAAAAACTTAAAACCTTAACTACTTTAGACTTTTAAAGCTTTTGGAAGGTGAGCCAATCATGGAAGGGCTCACAAGACTTAACTGGATTATCCAAGGATAAGCCAGAGCTGTAGATAAGCTCTAAGATCCTAAAAGCTTCTGTTTAGCTGAAGCATTTTATAAGTTCTCCTTTAATTCCTTTGTCATTTAAATTCTAGCTTAATGTGTGCTTATCTGCTTATTTTTGCTTTGTTTGCTTATTAGTTATATATTGGAGCTTAATTTGAAATTTCATTTGACTGTTTATCATGTCTTTTATCTGTATTTTAGTTGTGTAGCTTAATTCATAGTTGCTATATAATTTGTCTTAAAAATCAATAAAACCAAAAAAATAAAGTAGCATAGTTGTAATTCTTTGATTCTAGTTAATTCAGTTGTTGATTTATGTTTGTTAGGGTTGATATAAGCTTAGAAATGTCTAGTAATGAAGTTCTAATCAGTAGGATTTAATTTCATAAGCTTAAGCGAAAACTGTCAAAGTTAAAGGGGTGTTTGGAATAAGCTTGTTTGATCTCAAATAGTCAAAATATTTTGGTAAATTCTCTTTTGACAGTTTGATAATCATGTTTGAATAAGTTTTGAGCAAATTTGAGGAATTAGTTTAAGTTTATAATCATTTTAAGTTCTTACCTGTGCACCAGGGGAACCTTGTTCTTTTTCTTTGCTAGTCAAAATTAGCTCCAAGCTCTTTAAGGATTGTTTAGAGCTTGCATTGTGTTCTAAAACTCTTATTGAGTATGCCTATTGCAAAGGAAATTACCTTAGTTGCCTGCATTTTTGTTAAGTGCTTTTGCAAATTGCATCAGCAGTAGTAACATCAGTTACTACTGCTGAATTTTCTAGCTTCATTTAGGTCAGTAAATATAGGATTTAGGATCTAAATTTCAGCTAGCTTATAGATTAGAAATAGTTTAAGATAGATTAAGTCTTGTTTCTAATTTTCTAGCTTAATCACTTAGGTACATTTAGCTTAAAAGTCATAAAAAATCCAAAAAGATCAAAAACAGTAGTCTTAGGATCCGTAATTTTACACTTTTTAATTACAGCTTACAGCTACGTTACCAAACACTTTTTTAAACAAAAAGCTACTGCTTATTGCTCTTGCTTACTACTCATGCTCCTGCCACTGCTTACTGCTACTGCTACATGTCGCCAAACATACCCTAGTATAAATTAATGTGTTTTTATAAAGAAAAAAGAAAAAAAAGTTGAAAAGTAAATAAGAAAAAAGAGTTTAATACTCGAAGGAGGTTATGTAAAAGTAAAACCAAGTAACCAACAACAACAACAACAACAACAACAACAACAGCTCAATAACAAAACTAGGGGTGGCAATTCGGGTCGGGTTCGGGTTGGCGGGTTCAGGTTGACAGGTTCGCGGGTCAGAAAATCCCAACCCAAACTTGACCCATTTAAATAATCGGGTCAGCTAACCCGAACCTGACCTATTTAACCCGTATATATACTAGGGTTGGCGGGTTAAATATGTTACACTGGTTGAATGGGTTAAACGGGTTTTGGGTTACCCATTTAACTCGTTTTATATACAAAAGTTGAAATATTACACGGGTTTGTGGGTCAACGAGTTTAATCCATTGAACACATATAATAAAATATAAATATTTTTTAATCTAAAAAATATCTTAAACGGGTTGGCGGGTCGACCCGCTTAATTTATTCCCAACCCGAACCTGACCTGTTTAATAAACGGGTCAGATGTGTCGACCCAAAACCGACCCGAAATCCATTAAACTCAACCCGAACCTATTAATTTTTCGTGTCGGTTTCAGGTCGGGTTTCGTGTCGGGTCAGAAATTGCCACCCCTAAAGGTCATAGCCTACGCGTCACGCCAACTTAAGATTCATGAGAAAAATTACACTACACATGACTTAGAGCTTGGAGCTGTAGTGTTTGCTCTTAAAATATAGAGACATTATTTGTACGGCACGAAGTGCTTTGTGTTCACTGATCACAAGAGTTTGCAACATATTCTAGATCAGAAAGAGTTGAACATGAGACAACGTAGATGGTTAGAGTTGTTGAGTGATTACAACTACGAGATACGTTATCATCTGGGAAAAGCAAACGTGGTGGCGGATGCCTTGAGCCGAAAGGAACGGCTTAAGCCACTACGAGTTCGAGCTTTGGTTATGATCAGAAAGGAGGAGAATTATGAAACAGAAGATCTGTGTGGTATGCTTAAGAAACTA
>BQNB010178018.1:0-12910 GCA_026074375.1 Tanacetum coccineum
CGTATACCTCCTCATTGATAAAACCGTTCAGGAATGCACTTTTTACATTCATTTGGAATAATTTAAAATCTAAGGTGCACGCATAGGCTAATAATATCCTAATAGATTCAAGTCTAGCAACCGGGGCATAAGTTTCATCATAATTATTAAATTTAAAAGAATCGTTAATCCGGTGGTCTTGGTGAATCAAACCATATAGTAGTTATGTTTAGAGAGAGAGAGAGAGAGTAGAGGGAGAACTAGTGTGTGTAAAATAGAATGAAAAGTGAAATTATTACAAGAATCTCACCCTTCCATGGAAGCAATGGATGGGTATTTATACCACCATCTAATACATAAGTATGCTAAGTTGACAACTTTAGTCCTTACGTATGGTGGTATGTTAAACTATGGTAATTCCGTAATGTCGTCACATAAAATGAAATCCTAACAATCTTCCCCCATGGGATGATATACGGAATTACTTACAATATTTTCCTAACGAGTACATAATGATTAAGAACAAGAGCTTCCACGGAGCTTCCACTGTTGATGATGTCTTCAATGGCCTTTGATCAGCTTGAAGGCTCAACTTTCTTCATACACTTCTTGCCATCTCGAAGTTTCTGAATTAGCTGCATGTCTTGAAAACTTCATTTTCCTGCACTTCTGGTGATGTCAAAGTTTTCCAGAATATGCTTTTCATTTGACTTCAAGTCTGCACTCCACCATGAATCATCTTTATAGTACCTTGTAGGAGAAATACTACAATAGGCGCGAACTAAGTTACCCATACACTTCTGGTTAAGGAGAAGCTTCTGAATTTGTTTCCCCCTAATTCGTGCCACATATTCTTTATTTTGAAGCTTTAATAGCTTCCCCCAAACAAGCAATCCTCTCTTGAGCTGTTTCAAAGCTTTCTTTCAAGCTTAGAATAATTAAGTGCACAACGGAATTAGTAGCAAACCACATCAAATATTGCTCCTTTGATAATAAGCTTAGTGATTAGCTGTTTGGGGAAACATTAACTGATCAACAACATATCTTCTCATGCTTGAATAATTCTTCTCACATTTCTTCCCACTGGAAGCTCAAGTAATGCATACCAACAATATTAAGATATCTCTTCCCTTATGTAGATGAAGAGATGCAACCAGTCTCATTATATGAAGCCCAAAAACCCGAAGTACACACTCAATCCAATCTATAAAGTCAAAAACGTAGCATCAAAATCAGTTAAGACCTGAATATGCACTTTTCTCCCTTCAGGAAATTGCAGATGAGAATTGCTACACCAAAGTCAACTAAGCCCCTAGTGTAAGCCATTTATCCCGTATGTAGTCGAAATGATAACACCAAGACAATACCATAAAAACAACTAAGTACCGGATGTAGTCGAAATGACGACACCAAAACAGTACTATAAAAATCAAGTACGTCCCGGATGAACACATTTAAATTGTTTCACCAAAGTCAACTAAGTCCCGAGTGAAAGCAATTTATCCCGTATGTAGTCAAAATGATAACACCAAGACAGTACCATAAAAACAACTAAGTACCGGATGTAGTCGAAATGACAACACCAAAATAGTGCCATAAAAATCAAGTAATTCCCTGATGAACACATTTCTTCGTGTAGGATACTGACTAACTAGAGGAATCATTATACAATTGTGTACCTCTTTTATCGTCAGAAACTGTTTCTTACATCTCTTCCCCTATGTAGTTGGAATAATACACCAAAAACCATGAGTTAAAACACTGATTTTCTCTGCGGTTATGACATTTGTCTTCCCGGAATGTCCTAAATTAAGAAAAAGACATGAAGTTCGTCACGTGTACTCGTTGTGCGTTCAGATGTATGTCTCCTTCCCCCTTACTGGTTTTGATACCTCAGAATCAGCAACACATTATACTTAAAATTTTGTGAGAAGAATAAATTAGTTCACATCTGTCCCATAAGAATCAACTGCTGATCAAATCTCTACTCATAAACTCTATCTGACTATCTTTACCAACCCTTTTGTAGGCTATTTGAAGTGACAACTGATGGAGTAAATTCGATATACCAAACTTGAAATTGAAGTAGAATTCCCCATTCTTGTGACTTAAGCTTGCACTAATGTTGGAAGAACGGTGTAGATAATTTATGCTCCAAGCAAATCTCTAAGTACTCAATACCCCCCCCCCCAAAGTATGAGACATTCATCCACCTCGATGGATACCACAACGTCTTCTGCGTTGTGACAAAAACTGAGTACTCTAATGTAACTCCTTTAAGTGATAGTCATCCAGGTCTTTAACCATCCACCCCGACTTCTAGAAACTAGATAAACCAAGTCTTCAACTTAAATCTTAAGCACGAGCAAGTTATCATTGAAAGTCACGCATCCAACCAACCCCGACTTCAAGATAAAATAAGAACACGCCTTCGTGAAAGTCAACTTCAATCTCAAATAAGTGATACCCGATCAACTCCGTAGTCACTTAAAAAATTTAATCTCAAATCTAGCCATCAAAATTTAAAGCCATGATTCTTTATAAACATTGATCCCGGTCTCGTCACAAAAAAAATTGTCACTTGTCACCATAGATCTAAAAAATAACCATATACGAGTAACACTTAATATCCAAAACTAAGTGCAACTTAACCAATTTATACAAATTTTTGTGTATAAATATGGTTAAAATTTCAGCCCAAAAATAAGAACAAATTAACCAGCCCATTTTCTTTTGATAGTTCCATCCCATAGATATAAGATAACTCCCAGCCCAAATCCCTAAACAAAAATCACAAGCTTTTATACATTTATTAAAGCCATGGGATATATATCATACACCTCCTAATTTTTTATGTCATAACTCCAACCCTAATCTTTTCCTAAAAAAAAACGCAGTCACATTGCATTTTCTTTCTAGATATTCACCAACCACATCAAACCTACTCATTTTGTCTCATCTCATCTTTTCATCTCCACAACCATGCGCATACAATATCAAACAAATACATTGTGGGAGTCATGCTACACCACGAGACTCAAACAGCCTTTTAGATGAAGCACAAAAACAAATCCACTTTTCAATTGCTTTCTTAAAACGAATCATAACACCCTTTTCATAACAGAAGCACATAGGCACTCGAATATTTGATTTGAAGAAATAAGAAACGTCTTCAAGATCTCGATATTGAGGTCTCGGGTAGGTTTAACTGGTTTTGTTTTGAGTCAATGATCGAATCAAAGATTGGATATGACAGATTTGTTATAATCTAATCTTTATATTCGAATAAAAAAGAGAAGGATTTTATTCTTAAAGATTTGTGATGAATTCGTGGTAAATCTTTAAAGATTTTAGTTTAAAACCCATAACACGAATATGAGATTGTATGTATTCATTTTAATTTTGGTTCGAGTCTTTGATTGATGGAGGAGGAGGATGGTTAAATGATTGTTGTGACGGTGGGATTTTAGGTTTAGAGATGTTGGATTTGTTGATGAAAATGTGATGATGGGTATAGGTTAGTTTTGATTGGATTTGTTGGTGAGGCAATGATGTTGGCTGATTGTAATTGATGTGTGTGGATTGTTGTTTGGCTGTTGTTGTTTCTTATTGGATTTAGATTCGAGTCATTCTGTCTATTTTTCTTCTTCATTTCTGTTTTTTCTTTTTGACCTTGACTCGTATGAGTTGACCCGGTCAACTTGGTAAGCACCGAGTTGACACGGTTTGGGTTAAGGGTAGTAACTCGCTGCCAAGCAACTCGCTATTTCTGACAACTCGCTGGTCTGAGGAAATTTGGGCAGCATAACGTTTGATTTTGACGTTAGAGAGTTGTCTTCAATTTGTCCCTGTAACTCACTAATTGCCAACTCGCTACCCTGACCAGTCAACTCGCTACCTATTCAACTCGCTATGGATCTGCCAAATCTCCACTAAACCTATCAACTCGCTACACAAAAATACCAAGTCGCTAATACTTTTTTCCAACTCGCTACTTGTCCTTTTCGTACTTTTGTACTTTTATCTTTTTGCAACAAACTTCAGATCTGTTTCTTCTTTTCTTTTTATGCTAAGTCTCTACCAAGAACATCAAATAAGCCTAGAAATACTAAGCTTAGAAAATAAGCTGTTTGAGATTACAATAAGCCATGAAAATAAGCAGATATGAAAATAAGCACGAATGAGAGAAACAAACCCATAAAAATAAGCCTCTACAACGGCAGTTTACCCAAAGAACAAATCTGAAACTAAAAACCACCCAAATGACAGATTTGTTCATAAGTTAAGATCAGAAAACGGTGTAGGACTTTGACCATAAAAATATGGGTTTTTAGATCTGTTGGTAACAAGAAATGAATAAACATTATCAAACATAACACGAAACCAGAATCATGACAAAGGACAACAATGACAAATTAGAGACCAACCGGACCAAAAAGTGAAACCGACCTAAGAGTGTAACCATGGCTCTTGATACCAATTGTTAAATTTAAAAGAATCGTTGATATGGTGGTCTTGGTGAATCAAACCATATAGTAGTCATGTTTAGAGAGAGAGAGAGTAGAGGGAGAAACTAGTGTGTGTAAAATAGAATGAAAAGTAAAATTATTACAAGAATCTCACCCCTCCATGGAAGTAATGGAGGGGTATTTATACCACCATCTAATACATAAGTATGCTAAGTTGAAAACTTTAGTCCCTACGTATGATGGTATGTTAAACTATGGTAATTCCGAAATGTCGTCACATAAAACGAAATCCTAACAATAATCGATGCCCTTTTGTTGGTTGTAGCCTTGAGCAACTAACCTAGCCTTATTTCGAGAAATAATACCGTTCTCGTCTAACTTATTTCTAAACACCCACTTAGTTCCTATAATTGTCATATTCTTAGATTATGGAACTAACTCCCAAACGTCGTTAGCAATGAATTGATTTAATTCTTCTTGCATGGCGACTATCCAACTTTCATCTCCTAAGGCTTCATTCACATTCTTAGGTTCTATAGTTGATATAAAACAAACAAAGTTACTTTGGTCTTGGGCTTGAGACCTAAGGGTTCATTGGTTAAGGTTTCCTATAACATTTTCTAAGGGATGGTTCCTAGATTCCTTAATATTGACTATTTTATCCATTTCTAATGTTTCATCCTTAACAACAACCTTTGTGTACCATTCAGACTAGAGTTATTAGGCTCACGAGCCCAACAAGCTCAAATAAGCTCATTTGAGCTTATTTTCCAGCTAAACAGTTTCATATGAGCTTATATAAGTCAAATAAGAGCTTATGTACTTTTAGAATCCTAAATGGACCCTTTGTTTGCTTAATGGGCCTTGACAAGCTCAATAAGCCCAATAAGCTCAAATAAGCTCATCCGAGCTTATTTATAAGCTGACAACAGCTTATGTAGCTTATTGGAGTTATTAAAACCTATTGTTACTTGTTAGATCTTAATTGGGTTAAAAATACGATTTTTATAAATTAAGGGGGCTAAAAGTGTCAAATTTAAAACCTAAGGGTTAAAACAATCAAAACGTATACCATGTCGGATTTAGGATGTTGCGGGTTAGAACATCATTCACGGGCATTTATTGGTAATTTATTGCATTCATACATGTCGAGCTTTAGTGTCATGAGCTTAGGAAAACGTAATTACTTTTTATGATGTTTGCATATGTTGCTTAATCATACACTTGGAAATCTTGTGGTCCTACTATTGATTTACATAAACCTATGAATTCACCAACTTTATGTTGACATTTTAAGCATGTTTTCTCAGGTCAATAAGGCACGAGGTGCTCAGATACTTTGGGGGTCACTCTTTGGAAAGAGTTAGTACTAAAGATTTGGCTTATTACATTTTGGGAACATTTGTTATTAAACGAATCTTTACTTTTATTGTCGAACAATTTTAAAGCCATTGAGCTTATGTAATTGAAAAGTATTTTTTAATACCAATTATCTTTTTAAAACCCACACGTTTAGTTGGTCTTCTTATATCTTGTGCATTCGAGATATGATGTAACGCCCCTAGGTATATTCAACATTCTCGATGCTACCTAGGATTTGGGGGTGTTACAGATGGTATCTAGAGCATAGGTTTTAGAGGAACCAGGTCAGAGGTTTTGTACTGACTTTAACATTTTCAAAACTACAAAATTAAAAGGGGGTGTTGCACGGGGACACATACTCATTATTGTTTGCATCTAGATTACAGCTTTACATGACAACACTATTTTTGCATTAGTTGTTTTACTAAGTGATTTGCTATGATGATATACACGTATATAAAATTATACTATGTATAATGCTATAGAGTCTTATATGTAATACATATATAAGTTATTTGTTTTAACAGCGTATGTATTCTGCATATCTTGCGGTTTAACTAACTTTCGTCTACACTGACTCCCGAGGCCTGGGTGGGTATTTTGAGGAGTCTGATGATGGACGATATCTGAAGGAGGTTCTCTACGAGTTATCGTATTAGGATACGATAGACTCCCTATTCAGCCGGTAGCCCACCATCACCGAATTACATACCTGACTCCGAGGAGCCACAGAGTACACCACAGTTAAGCCACTGGGACGTGAATGAGCGTGAGCCTATGTTCTACAGCCACTTGACCCTGACTAGTGTCAGAACCTATATACCGAGTAATTTTATACATTAGAGGATGCGCATGAGTTTCTGTTGAGGAGCAGCCATTACCTCCTGTTGATTCACCTACTGCTGAGTCACCAGGGTATGTTACTAAGTCAGATCCCGAGGAGGATCTAGAGGAGTATAAGGATGATGAGACCGAGGATGGTCCGGTTGACTATCCCATGGACGGGGGAGAGGATGGAGATGATGATGACGGCGATTCATCTGGGGATGTACCGTATGATGAGGCGAGAAGATAAGGTGGATGATGAAGGATGGGGAAAACTTAGCTCTGGCCGACTTGTATTATGTACCATACTATTGAGCTTGTTTCCCATGAGGAAACAGAGTCTGTTTATACCACCACCTTTCACTGACATTACTACCACTGGAGCTAGGATTACTGTCCAACTTCAGGCTTCCATATCCCTTCCACTAGAGACAAAGGTTGAGAGACTTTTAGCCATGCCTACTCCACCACCATCACCACCTATCTCACTTTTCCTACCCTGAATGGGGAGCGCCCTTGCTAGGTGCATGCACCCATTGTAATTCATCAACTCCAAATGTACATCACCATACTACTTCTTTTGTGGTGTCAATCCAAATCTAGGACAACAGGATAACCTTTACTCAGGCCCTTGTTGATGCGGTTACTGCCGCATTACCATCACCTCCACTACCACCACTACCACCATCTCTATACATACCACCACCTTTCGACCGTAGGGATGATATTCTTGAGTCCGAGCGGCCACCTCGCAAGAGGTCATGCTTGTTTGCTCTAGGCTCCAGGTATGAGGTCAGGGAGATTTCTACTGCTAGACCTACCAGAGGTCGAGGGGTAGACTATGGGTTTGTTAGTACCTTAGATGCTGAAGAGAGACGATGAGGGAGTAGAGAGGTTGGGTATGGTATTAGGGATACTTGGGTGGATCCGGCAGAGGCAGTTCTTGAGATAGCACCTATAACCGTGGGAGAGGTCAATACTAGGGTTACAGAGCTTGCTAAGCTCCATGAGCATGTGATACGCAAGGACTTATATTCTTCTACTTAGAGGATGCTCAGGATAGTAGGACTCGCATTAGCACAGCGAGTCACTATAGACTCGCAGTGGGTCGACTTACTTATGGGGGATAGGATGATCTTAGGAGGCGGTAACTCATTGTGGATGGGAGGAGGCCTCTGTATGCTTACCGAGTGGCTGGCTCATGGCGATTGGATTGAGTCAGGCGGTCATTTTATGAGTTCAGACACACCAGTGAGCAGGTATATGCACACGGTCCCAACTTATTGCACATCAGAACATCTACAGTTATAGGGTACTCTTATTTGACACTAGCTCAGGTACATGAGACTCGCTCCCAGATGCAACAAGCTGAGATGGTAGAGCTTCGAGAGACTGACCGTAGGCATCAGGCACAGATGATAGAGACTCTTTTCTGGGTGATGAGAGACATAAGGCGAGAGATGGGTGATATGCAGGCAGAGTCGTTAGCACTACGAGAGCAGTAGAGGAGAGCTAGATAGCCAGCACCAGATGCTAGAGTTCCAGATCACCAGGATGCTTCTAGGGATGCTGATAGTCACATTTAGTGGTCTAGGTCATTTTATTTTGATAGGCTGTTGTTCAGGCAATGTTAAGTTTTATGGGTTTACCGCTAGCATAGCCCTTAGTTAGAGCTTTTGTATTGTATATTGTGTTACTTAAAACTATTTCATGTAAAAATTTTCCCAAGTTATGAATGAATTGATGGTATGTTGTCTATACTACCTCTCTGTGTGATTGTCTCATCTGCTAAATTTTGTATTATCTCGTCATGTTATAAACTCTGTTTTGTCTATTGTGATTTAGACGAATCTTGGCATTGTGACAAGTGAGGACCGAAATACTCTATCAACCCCAACCCAAACAACATGACTCCTGGAATCGTCCAAGCTTGATTGATCAAGCTCTTTGCGAACTCACCAGTGGAGATGGAAGCCATATTTGCACGGGGATAACCGAGAAATTGTGAAGCGCGCTTTGTTTTCTCGCTGACTTCATGGAATGGCCAAACCTCTTGAATTCAAAGGGACTAAAAGCATTGTCGGTTTAACCAGGTGGATAAAAAGATGGAATCAGTCTTCAATATCAGTGGTTGTGCCATTGAAAATCAGGTTAAGTTTGCCACCTATACTCTGTTAGGGGTTGCTTTGACTTGGTGGAATAGTCAGATAAGAACCTTAGGTCCTGATGCATATTCAATGACTTAGGGAAGCTACTCATGAAGAGACTGACAGTGATGTGTATGTCCACAGGGTGAAGTATAGAATAGAAATCGATGTTGTGGATCCTAAAGGATAAAGGGAACGATTGTTCCATCCTACACTGAATGTTTCTAGAGTCTACCCTGATTGTACCAAAGTTTGTTGCCTAATGAATTTTGAGAGGTTGACAAGTAATTCAGTGGACCTTCTGATAACAAGTATATGGGAAGGTCAAGTCTGCAAGACCCAAAGTCGTTGGATGAGACTATGAAGTTGGCCAACCAACTTGATGATCGAAAATCGTTCATATGCGAAAAGGCAAAACTGGACAACAAAAGGATAGGCTGTTGGACTATTCGAAACAACCATGGTCATCAAACAAACATCCTTCAGAGACAAAAGTCACCAAAGGTCTACAATAGGGGTTCGTGAAATAGGAAGCATACGGTGGAATCTTTGCCAAGTGCTCCAAGTTCCTTTTTCATCCAAAATGGCCTATGTAACTCAGGAAATAGCCACAAATGTAACAAGGTAGGGCACTTTGCCGTGACATGCCAGAGAGTTCTTGGCACACAAATGTTGCTAATACTCAGAAGGGCAATGGGGCAAATCCCAAGGGGAATGGTTGTTTTGAATGTGGAGCTCCATGACATTTCAAGAGAGATTGTCCAAAGTTAAAGAATAAGGATGGGGGAAATGGGAGTGCACAAGGTAGGTTGTTATGCAGTTGGGGGGGGGAGATAAATTGCAAGAAGAAAGGGAATGCATCGAGGGACCCGGACTCCAATGTCGTCACGGGTACGTTCCTCTTAAACAACCGCTATGCATCTATCTTATTTGACACTTGTGCCGATAGAAGCTTATATCTTCTGCGTTTAGTTCCCTGATTGACATCGCCCAAACTCCATTAGAAAATAGTTATGATGTGGAATTAGCTGACGGGAAAATAGTCGGGGTAGACACTATTATGCGGGGTTGCACTTTAAATTTCTTAAACCATCTGTTCAACATAGATCTAATGCCCGTAGAACTGGGTAGTTTCGACGTTATTATCGGCATGGATTGGTTAAGAAGGTGTCACGTCGTGATCGTGTGTGATGAGAAACTTGTTAGAATCCCCTATGGGATCGTAACCTGGATTTTTTTTTCATGCGTAACGAAAGTAACGACAGGGAGATCCGATTAGACATTATATCATGTTCAAAGCTCATGAGTACATAGCAAAAGTGATGTCAGATCTTTTTGGCATAGATATTCGCCAGAAAGAGTGAGACAAGTCAGAGGAAAGCAACTTAAGGTGTACCAAATGTCCGAGAATTTTCTCTGAAGTGTTTCCCGAGGACTTGTCGGGTCTTTCCTCCGGGGGGGGGGCTTAGACCTGTAGAAATTCCAGATCGACTTAATTCCAGGAGCCGCGCCCGTAGCTCGAGCACCGTATCGATTGGCACCGTCCGAAATGAAAGAATTGTCAGAACAACTGCAAGAGCTTTCCGACAAAGGCTTCATAAGACCCAGTTCCTCACCTTGGGGAGCCCCGGTCTTGTTTGTCAAAAAGAAGGATAGGTCATTCAGAATGTGCTTTGAATACCTGTGGGCAGTTAAATAAGCTGACAGTGTGAAAAATCGTTATCCACTCCCAAGGATCGACGATTTATTTGATCAACTCCAGGGATCCAGTATTTATTCAAAGATAGATTTGAGATCGGGTTATCACCAGCTTAGAGTACGAGAGCAAGATATTCCAAAGACGGCATTCCGAACTCGGTATGGTCATTACGAGTTTCAGGTCATGACATTCGGGCTAACAAACGCACCTGCGGTATTCATGGACCTTATGAACTGAGTGTGCAAGCCCTACTTGGATATGTTCGTAATTGTATTCATCGATGACATACTTATTTATTCAAAGAACAAGAAAGAGCACGAGAACATTTAAGTGCATTTTGGAATTGCTTAAGGAAGGAGAAGTTGTATGCCAGTTTTCCATAATGTGAATTTTAGATTCCGAAGGTACAATTTCTTGGTCACGTCATTGATAGCAGTGGTATTCATGTGGATCCAGCCAAGATAGAATCTATCAAAGATTGGGCATCTCCTAAAACACCGACGAAGATCTGCTAATTTTTAGGTCTTGCTGGTTACTATCGAAGGTTTATTGATGGATTTTGAAAGATGCTAAATCAATGACGAAGACTACTCAGAAGGGAATTCAAATTTGATTGGGGAGAAAAGGAAGAAAAACGCTTTTCTTGTTAATTAAAGCAGAAGTTGTGCAGTGCGTCATTTCTGGCTTTACCTGAAGGAAGCGAAGACTTTGTGGTCTATTGTGATGCTTCACACTAAGGTTTAGGTGTTTGTATTGATGCAGAGAGAGGAAAGTGGATTGCCTATGCTTCTCGGCATTCTAAAAATTCATTGAGAAGAAATTCCACCATCATGATTTTGAACTTGGATCGGTGGTGTTGCTCTTAAAGATTATGGATTTTGGCATTATCTATAGATAACCAATATGCACCTGTGTCATCCGACCATAAAAGTCTACAACACACTTCTTCGACCAAAAGAGCTTAACATGGAGGCAACGTCGTTGGCTAGAATTTGTTAAGTTGATTACGATTGTGACATTTTCTTTTATTCAACCTGGGAAGGCAAATGTAGTGGCCGTTGCATTGAGCCGTAAAGGAAAGGATTGAGCCTTGCGGGCTCGTTCGAGCCTTAGTTATGATTATGCTTGGATCTTCCAACATACAAATACATAGTAAGCTCAGATTCGAAGCCCTAAAACCAGAGAATCTGAAGAGTGAAGATGTAGGCGGTACTGATCAGAACAGGATATTCCCAAGGAAAAGTTGGAATCCACGCGCCGTTGGGAGTTTTATGTTTAAACAAAATGGAGTTGGTATACTGCTTATAGCGATTTAAGATCCGTGATTATACAAGAATCCCACAAGTCAAAATATTCTATCCATCCCGGTTCCAACAAGATGTACCAAGACATGAAGAAACAAGCTATATTGGTGGCCCAATATGAAAGCTAACATCGCCACCTATGTTAGCAAATGCTTGACATGTGCAAAGGTCAAAGCCGAACATCAAAGGCCATCTAGATTATTAGTACAACCAGCAATACCCGAGTGGAAGTGGGATAATATCATGATGGATTTTATCACCAAGCTTCCTAAGTCGTCACAAGGTTTTGACACCATCTGGGTGATTGTGGATCGACTTACAAAATCTGGTGGCAATAAGGGAAAACGATCCGTTAGACAAGTTGGCAAGGTTGTACCTGAACATGATAGTAGCAAGATACGAAATACCTGTTTCAATCATCTGTGATCGTAATGGGAGATTCACATCAAATTTTTGGAGATCATTTCAGAAAGCTTTGGGTACTGATATAAGTATGAGCATTGCATATCATCCAGAAACCGACAGCCAGAGCGAGAGAACTATCCAAACTCTCGAGGACATGCTACGTGCTTGCGTGATCGATTTTGGCAAAGGATGGGTTAAGCATTTGCCATTAGCCGAGTTTTCATATAACAACAGTTATCACGCTAGCATAAAGGCCGCACCTTATGAGGCACTTTATGGCCAAAAATGTCGATCACCTGTGTATTGGGCTGAAGTTGGAGAAGCCCAACTGACTGGTCTGGAAATGATCCAAGAAACAATGGAAAAGATTATCCTGATCAAGCAGAGAATTCAAGCTGCTCATGATCGACAAAAGAGCTACGCTGATTTAAAGCGAAAGCCAATGGAGTTCGAAGTTAGGGATAAGGTTATGCTCAAGGTCTCACCTTGGAAAGGGGTTGTACGGTTCGGTAAGCGGGGTAAGTTGAACCCGAGATATGTCGGACCTTTCAAGGTGTTAGCTAAAGTTAGGAAAGTTGCCTACAGGCTGGAACTTCCCCAAGAGTTGAGCAGAGTTCATCACACCTTTTATAACAATCCATAATTTTCATCAAATGCAAAATCAACCTATTTTATTATGATCATAATTGTACGGGGAAATTTTTCGCTTTATTACATTAC
>BQNB010178019.1:0-12910 GCA_026074375.1 Tanacetum coccineum
GCAAGTTGATGGTGTCAAAGTTTAAATAAGATAGACGACGATGCCATAACCATGCTTGAGACGATGTTGCTTTAGCCATCAACTGTGCCACGAGAACCTGTGAGAAGATCATTTCCCTTCAAATCACGGATATAACATGTAGACTTCCGAAAAGCAACTTCCAAATCCGCATTACAGAATTGACCAACGGAGAATAAATTGTGATTAAGCCCTTCGACGTAATAAACCCTTTTGATAGTAATAGTTCCTTGAACCAGATCTCCATAAAATTAGTTAGAAGTTTGAGATTTCCGGTCATGTGATTTGAGCACCCAGAGTCGACGATGAATAGAATTATCTCGATGAGCTGCAAAAGAATTATAAGATAATGGAGTATTAGACACAGTGGAACACCTAGGAGTCTTATGTTCCAAAATATTAGCAGTTCTAGATGCATTTCTTAGAGGCATACTAACGTTTGGGTAAACATTTCCTATTTGAGACTTAGGTTTCCAATTGTATCCGGTTGGTGTATTCTTAGGATACCACCAACTGCATGTCTTACTAACTTGCTCATATAGCTTCCTAGTGATGTTTCTAGATTTCTTGACAGTGGAGTCTGTTGCAACGGTTTTCTTGCTAGATGTTGCAATAGATTGGTTCACATTATGCTTGGATTCTCTAGTACTAATAGGTACATCCATTGGTTGTCTAGTCCTGGAATTCACGCCATTGATATAATGTAGAACACACAAATCATGATTGTCATTCAGCACACATTTTCTACAAGTAACACAGACAAAGTTAACATTCAAGGTCTTAGCATTCAAACTGTCATTACACGCAGTTACAGACATTTTATTATTAGAAAACTTAAAATGCCTATGGTGGTCTTCTACATTTTGCTTCTTCCCTTGACTATTGTTAGGCATGACTCTATCTTCCAGTTGATTGCTCTTAAGCTGTGGTGGCTAACAACTAGTATGGGAATTACTCTGTTGAGAAGACACGCGTTTGTTATGTTCCTAATGTTGATGATAACTGAGGTGTTCTAGGTTGTTAGCGTTGTGTGCCTTTATTACATTCCTGGTGCAATCAACATTTGTGTTTTGACACTTGGCAACATATTTCCATGGTGGGGGGGGGGGGGGGGGGGGGGGGGGGGGGGGGGGGGGGGGGGGGGGGGGGGGGGGGGGAAGGATAAAATTCTGTGCAGTGACTGTTTTGAAAACATTAGACACATTTTGTGTGGTAACTGGCTAGACTTTGTAGAATATTTCTTTGCAAGAGAATCTAAAAAATAGCTTGGTTTACCTAAAAGGGGAATGTTTTGAATTTTAAAAGCATTCGGTTGTCGAATAACGATGATTTTCAAACTCTAGTTACACAGAATTTTTCCATTCATCTTTTCTTGAGTTTTTTCAAACTCACTTATTGCAATTCCATGTAATGTAATTGGTGAGCTTTCAAGTCTTGAATTTCAAAATACTGTTCACGTTCTTTCAGAAATACGTTTGACTGATTTTCTTTGAAAGATTTGTCATTTTTTATCTTTTCTTTACACTGTTGTAAATCAAGTTCAAGATTAATCGCATGTTTCTGAAGTGCTTCAAAATTCTTTGACATTGTTCTACTTTTTGAAAGCTCTTTTTCAAGTGGTAATTTTTCCAGGTTTCTACGTAATCACATTGCAAATCAGTGAATTCATCTAAATCAGTGTATATACCAAGTATTGCATTCATGTGATCAGCATAGTAATATTCCCTTGAAAGTCGGTCGATTTCATTCAAAAACTGTGTTTTTTGAGTTTCCAGTTGAGATTTGAGAGTGTCTACTTCATGTTCAAGAGAATTAAAGTATCTCAAATCTCAGGCAACCATTTCCTCTTTCAAACACAGTGAAATCGTTCTAAGTTCGCATTAGTTTGCTAAATTTGGAGGGCAAAAATTTCCTTCTATTATGTTTTGAATGAAGGGTCGATGTTTTTTTTTTTACCAAATAAAAATAAATTTTTATGTTCTTTTGGCATTTGTTTGTTTGCAACGTTCCGCTCCATCAAAAATGTGTTCAACTCTTTTTAATCTTGAAAAGTTTTTAGAGCTTTTACACATTTGATCCCCAGGGAATGGGTCATCCATTCATTTTTCTAACAAAGTTAATTGTTTCGAATAGAGTCTTTTGGTAAAATACCTTATTAGAAGATGTTGACACATCTTTGACGTTTTTGAAAATAGTGTTGTTCAGCCGACTTTTCCGTTGTGGAACGAACCATAATAAAGATTATTCTAACTGATCATAATCAAACGGTAGATTAAATCAAAAAACTTATAAAATTTTAATCGACATTTATTTGAAAGTATGAATCGATTCTGTCAGATTCAGGGGCCTAAATTAAAGCAAGATTTTATCATTATAACTACCCGATATCATACAGCCGAGGATTCGCTACTTTGAGCCTTTCTTGAGGAAATCAGGTTTTGCAAAATTCGTTTTATTAATTACGTTAAAGCATATTCATCGTTTTTGGAAGAATTGGCTGGTTTTATATACATAATTCAAAACTTGACTTGTTTTCTATAGCAATGACTTTATTCATTTCCTTGTCTTTCACGAGTTTTGTAAAGCTTATTCTGAGCTCCTTTGTGTGTTGACATTATGGAGATGGTGTCTGATGTCTACAAAGCTCCTTTTTGCATATCCGAATTCGTCTTGTTTTAATCATTTTATTTTTTTAGTATTTGATTGACGTTTTTCAATCGATTTTGTATGGACATTAAATTCCCCTTTAGCTTTTGCACAATTCAATTTCCACCTTTGTCGAAAATTCACATATTATTCTTATCAAGTTCCGCTTGGAACTTTTAAGGTTTTAAACATCAATCGATTAGTCTGGAAGTTCATTGTTTGCTTCTTTGAAATGGTTATTTGATGTTCTAAACTTTATTCTAGTTTTGAAATCTCAATTCTTCCACCTTTCAATTTATCAACTAACTCCTGTGTGGATGATTCTAAAATTTATTACGGTTTTTGCTGTCATCAGTTTCACATTTTAGTTTCTCAATTAAAGAAGCAAGCAAACACTTTCTTGATCAACATCAACTTTCATCCTGGTCATCTGGAGCTCTATCATAACATAATCCCAATGAATCAATTGTGATATTGAGAGTTCACCTTGTTCTGTCAAGATATATGTCATTTACTTGTTTCTGGTTGTCAAGATGTTCATTTTCCATGGCAAACACCATTATTAGTTGTCATTATTGTTTTGTACCTTATGGCATTGGTTCATCTTCGTAAGATTGGTAAGAATTGTCAACTGAATCTGGAGTACCTCTTGAAGTTGTGCATGTACTATATAATGTGCTATCCATCCAATTCTGTTCTTCAGACTCATCATCAGTATCATCCTTCCAATCAGCTTGTTCTGCATTCAACTGAACCTCAGCTTCCTCTTGTTTACACAATAACATCTTTTCCTTGTGATAAGCTGCATCCTTTACTCATTTTGGTTTCTGACATTCCCTTAATACATGCCCATTATTCCTTTGCAGTTGTACACTGAAATCCAGACTTTTGCACTACCGGTGTACCTACATTTTCCCTAGAACCTAGAACATTAATGCCTTCTGATTTTCTTACCCAGTTCCTCTGTTGATCTTGGAGAATGATCTTGAATTTGGCTCGATGGTGTTGATGAAGTAAGTTCTAAGGTTGTGTTGGTAGTTTGTAGATTTCTTAAACGAAAGAGAAATTAAAATAGCGATGAGTTTGTCAATATCCTTTTCCTTTGGGACATTTCCTCATTATTCATTAAACTCGATTAAGTAGGTTCTGGATTATAAGTTCGGAGCAGGATGAAGGTAATCATTGCTTTTCTCTGTTTTTGGTATAGACTGTTGAGATCTGGTGGAGGAATATGAGTGTTTTGAGTAGGGATGTTTTTGAATGATGGTAAACTGGTTTGTTGTTGAGCAACAAGTGCAAGTGATTAGCGTAACGTTCTAGTCTTTCAGTTCTTTATATCATTGCTTTCCATTCTGGTGTTGCTTCATATATGTCATGAAGTTTGTGATAGGAGATAGTATTCAGACTCTTGACTCTGCTTAAAAAGTGTCACAAACTTTGCCATTAAGGTTTGTAATTGAAGTAAGACTGGACATACACTTGATGATTAGTAAATGGACACTGATTTCGGACAAGTCTATTCATCATTCCTTGTAAAATTGTGAGTTATACGATTCACTAGTGATTCACCATCAGGGATGAGATTTTCCAAACTCCCAAATAAAATTGGTTTTCAAGTTCTTGAACATTGATTTTGAATTCACCTTGTTTCAACCTTTCAATGGCTTTTACATTTCACATGCATTCGGACAAGCATCAACTGTGGAGTAGATATCGTTATCTATCCCTGTGAGAATGATCTGAACGGCTTCAGCTTCAGCATTCAGTTGATCTCGTATGTCTTGTGAAACATTCTTATAGTTCTCCATATACCTCTCTGTAGTTGTTTTAGAACTACCTTCAGCAACTGGAACTGTTTCTTAGCACTTTGTACGTTGTAATGGTGATTTTAGAGACAATATTGAGATAGAGTTCATGTTTGGGTTTGGCTGTTCAATGTATCTTTTGATTCTGGATTTCCACTGAACGTAATTACCCGGTGCCAACATTGATAGCATTATGAAGAGCATTTGATGATTGAGTTTGCAAATTGGTATTTGAATTTGACATTCTGATGAAGTTGTGAATGAATATCGGATCTTAAGTGTTATGAAGTGTTTGATTGTGGGTTTAAATGAATTAACGTTCACGGGATTTTACAAATCTTAGATTAAAACCCAGAGAAAGAAGAAAGAATAGTATCTTACGCCTAAGTGGTTTACAAAAATCAAGAAGGAAACATGAATGATAATTAATCTGACATTTCACGTATGATGAAGGTTGATTATTGGTTTGATTAGATTGTGTTTGTTGTGTTTGTTATGTTGAGTAATTGTCCTTTTAGTCCGAATTAAAGTCCAACACAAATTCCAAAAAATATGGAAAACATGATTAACTATAGAAGAGCTGGTTTTTTGGCTTTGAAAATCGTAACACGCTAAAGGGTGGAATTACGTAATCCGTTTCCTCGTTTTCTCTTTCGATTGAAGAGTGTCACGGGCCTGAAACGGACTTACGGATCAAAAAGTTTATGGCGTTTACTGAAACCCTTATTTCTTCACACAGATTTTCTAGGACAAAAACGCAGTGCAATTTGTCAAAACGCAACTATCTTTGATCAAAACGCAGTCACTTTTCTTAGTCAAGACGCAATCACTTTTCTTGATCAAAACGCAATGAAACTTGGTCAAAACGCAATTGGTCAAAACGCAATTGGTCAAAACGCAACGAGTCTTGGTCAAAACGCAACGATTGTTGGTCAAAACGCAACGAATGTTGGTCAAAACGCAACGAGTCTTGGTCAAAACGCAACGAGTCTTGGTCAAAACGCAATCAATAAATTAATTGGGCAGAGTAACGTCTAGTCAAAACGCAATGATGGTCTTCAAAACGCAACCTGTTGAGTCAAAACGCAATGACTTTAGTCAAAACGCAATGAATCTAATCAAAACGCAATGACTTTTGTCAAAACGCAATGACTTTTGTCAAAACGCAACGACTTTTGTCAAAACGCAACGACTTTTGTCAAAACGCAACGACTTTTGTCAAAACGCAACGACGAACACTCCTTCAGTTAGGCAAAACGCAGCCAAGAAAAAATCTTCAAACTTTCTTGTAAGCTACGAAATGATGTTAAAACCACTTAGTAATGATGCAAGGAAGTGATCTAAGCCCAAAAGTACAAGTCTTTAACACTTTTAACCACGAAACAAAGATCAAAGTTGATTTTTTTCTTGCTTTTTTCTTTATTTCGAACCAAAGAAAAAAAAACAACAAAAAACCCACGAAATTCAATCACTAAACACCCCTTTAGCTCTGGTACCACATGTTATCCCATGTATTTAATCCATTACACAACAATATTCTTTACCAAAATGCTAGAAATAATAAGAAATCTTAGAGAGAGAAAGTAGAGAGAGAAACAAGAAAGAAAGTTAGATTTTAGAAATGGGAAGTTACAAGTGAATGAGGTGAATGTTACAAACCCCCCCCCCAACCCCTTTCACCATGTTGTGGGGTGTAGTGATATTTATACCCTAGCCTTCTAGTTGCTCCATGGGCTTTCTTAACGGGCCGGGCTTGGCTAAACTTGGGCTTTCGAGCCCGAAACACGGGACAAATTAGATTACGAATCCAAGCCCGTTGAACCCAAACTAGCCTATTACAAATAACAAAGACCTAGATTTTGCGACTTTCTAGACCGATAACATTCTTGATTTGACTTAATATAATTATGGCTAACACAGTCACTTTTCCCTCAGTGGAAATTTTAATTCATACATTCTCCACTGTTTGAGTCCTAGAGAAAACGCTTGGGAGCATATGTTTAGTAGCAATATAGCTATCTTGCTAATCATTTGCCTGGCTTACCAAACAGAACTTTTACTTTGCCAACTTAATATTTTGAGCAATGGTACGGTAAAGAACTGGATCGTAAGACGAAGGTAGTTTTGTAATGTATTCCCAGACCTCATACAAATCATTTTTGACAACAAACTCCAAAGACTTTCTTCCTTCCCTATAAAGGACCGATCTACTCTTACCCTTACAAAAAACTGTTTAGCAACATGAAAAGAGCCTCCAAGGGATATTCTGGGGTGAACACTCCATTGTTTCAAACAATGCTAGTTCAGGATCAGGCTTTATAGGGTGAAGGACCAACAATCCCAGTTGAGTCCCATCCCACACCCATTAGTCCTCCATCCACATCACAACAACCATCTTTACCCTCATCTATGCAAACAACCCATGTTGAAGAGGATGCTGCTCTAATTCCCTATGAATCACCTCTCCCAAGGGTTCACTCACTTAGAAGTGATAAGGGTAGTTTATCACTTAATGAATTGACGGTTCTTTATACCTTATTGTCTAAGAAAGTTTAAAGTTTGGAGTCTAAATTAAAGCAAACAAAACAGACCTATAATACTGCTCTCACAAAGCTTATCAAACGAGTGAAGAAGTTAGAGCAGACTATTAAGATAAGCTAAGCTAGGAAGAGAGCCAAAGTTGTGATCTATGATGCTGAGGAAGATGAGGAGGATCCTTCCAAACAGGGGAGAAGTTTGATTGAAGAACTAGCCATGGATGCTGGAATTTCATTCGTTCCTCCACATGTTGCAGATCAGGGGAGGTTTGATGATACTCGGGTTAGCGATCAACTTGAAGAATAATTAGGTGTTTTTAGTGTAGCTAAGGTCCTTGCAGATGCAGCTGAACAAAGAAGGGATGTTGAAAATGTTTAAACTTATACTAGAAGAAGAAGAAAAGTTAGTACTGCCAGTGAATTGGTTAGTACTGCTAGTGTAAAGGCAAAGGATAAAGGCAAAGCCGTTATGCAAGAGTCCGAGCCTCCAAAGAAAATCAAAAAGAGAGTTCAAGTTCAAATAAGTATTACTGAAGAACTAGCTCAAAAGGTGCTTGAGGAAGAACAAGCCACATTCAATGCTGAACAGGAAGCAAAGTTTAAGGCAGAACAAGAACAAGAAAGGATTGATCATGAAACTGCAATGAAAATACAAGAGGAACTTGATGCAGCAGAAAGACAAAGAATGGCTTAAGTGAATGAAGCAGCTCAAGGATTTACTGATGATGAATGGGATGATATTTTGGCTAGAGTTGCAGCTGACAAAGACTTTGTTCAACAATTACAAGTAGGTGAAAAAGTTAGTGATAAAGATCTACCAAGAAAACTTGTTGAACTGGTCAATCAAAGAAAGAAGTTCTTTGCTCAACAAAGGGCTGAAGCTAAGAGGAACAAGCCAATGACTTTTGCTCAATAAAAGGAGTACATGTCTACTTACATAAAGAATCAAGAAGGAGGCTATACTCTTAAGCAATTAAAATCACTTTCATTTGAGGAGGTTAAAAAGATCTTTGAAGCTACTATGAGAAAGGTACAATCCTTTGTGCTTATGGATTCTGAGTTGGAAGTTCAAAGACTAAAAATAGAATGTCAAGATATTGTAGAAGAACCTGCTAAAAGACAAAGGACTAGAGAAGCTTCAGGGTCAGTTCAAGAGCAAACAGGTGAAGAACCAAAAGCAGAAGAACTGTCTCAAGAACAGCTACATCAGATGATGATGGTAATTCCAGTAGAAGAGGTTTATGTTGAAGCCTTACAGGTTAAATATCCAATTATTGACTGGGAAATTTACTCTGAAGACTCAAGAATTACTAGAAATTATCTGAGTTGGGAGGGACATACAGAAGCTTATTAGACTTTTGATGATATGTTAAAGAAATTTAACAGAGATGATCTGGATAAGCTTTGGAATTTGGTTAAGGAAAGATTCAGAACAACAGAACCCACTGAAGACAAGGCAAGAGAACTTTGGGTAGAGTTGCAAAGGTTATTTGAACCAGATGACAATGATACTCTTTGGAAGCTGCAGAGATATATGCATGATCCTTTGAACTGGTGGTTATATGATACATGTGGTGTTCATCATGTGTCTACAGAAAGAGGACATGATATTTACATGTTGGTTAAGAAGGATTATCCACTAACAAAAGCAATTATGACCTTGATGCTGTGTAACAAGCTGAGAGTGGATCAATATTCTGATATGGCAGAGGAGCTTTTAAAGAAAATCTTCATACTTGTAGAAAGACCAAGGCAGTAAAGTGTTTGAAAGAATCCTCTCAGAGCCCAAAGTTTTTAATTCAAGAAACTTGATGATTTGGAGGTAAATCACAAGTTTAGGGGAGGATTATTGGGAATTAAATGTCTACACATTTAGTCCTGCTAAGCCAATACTTAAAACTACTCAAGATATAACTAACAGTACTAACCAGTTTGTACTACCAGAAGAAAGTTAGTACTGTGAGTACTAAACTTAATACTGTTGGAGAACTTTATACTGATGCATGAAGATTACAACTGCCAAAAGAAGATAAAGACGTGTGAAGTGATATGTATGGACTAATTCAATGTATATCATATATAGTTAGAAGATATGTTGATATCTTATAGAAGTTTAGAAGATTTGTAGTTATCTTGTAAAGGACTCCTAGGTGAGGAGATCCTAGATTATGGTTAAAAACACACATCAATCAGTCTTTCTTTGTATTCATAGCTTCAAGGTTGTAAACTCTAGTACTAGACAAAGTACTCGTATTATTCATCATAATAGTATTGAAGCTTTTTGGTTATATTCATTGTTCATTCATTCTACTGCATTACAGTTTAATATTACATAGATATTCTTCTAAATATTAAAGAGTAGATTCCGCATACTCTTTAGTATCAACAAAGTTTCTAGCATAGTTGTCTTCAATCTATTCAATACAACTAATCCTTTTTACAAGGTTTGCAAGATCTAGTTGGGATCAACATCTACCATAGTTATCTTGGATTTACACAATATAACTAAGCTTCATACAAGCTAAGCAAGATCTATTCAAGTGGGATTAACACGTATTGACCATATTGATCCTTATACGGCGTATCCATTTTATGAATGCACCGTATCCACCCTCAGAACATAATGTTTAAAATTCTATAATCTTTATGCTATTCCCGTTGATTTTACAGATATGGATCTTCCACCACGTGATCAGAGGCACCAGTACCTTAGGTACGAGGGGTTATAGTACACAGATGCTAATATAGCAGATTTTGAGTCGAGGTTGGCTAGGATTTACAAGAGAGAGGTACACAGGGTTTAGGTGTTTGACTTTGAGGGATTACCGGATTTGATGACAGAGGGATTGCATGCTAGGATGCTTATGGAGCACAGGGATGCTCAGGGAGTTAGTTTATTCACTAGCCAAGCTTAGAGGTGACTTTTTGATATTAGAGAACTATTGGTACACGAGCTTATTCTGGAGTTTTTTAGTACATTCATACTTGGAGAGGCTATACTTGATTTGGATACACCTGGAGCTCTACAGTTCTAGTTGGGTGGAGCTAGGAGGCGCCTGAGCTAGAGGCAGTTTATTTTAGCCTTAGGATTACACACTGATGAGGAGATGCATACAGCTGGATTCGGTGCTTATTGGGCCGAGAGTGCGAGACAGATCCTCGACAAAGGGAGTTTGAGGGATTATTGGATATGGATCTCATCTGCTTGAGATTTCCTTGGCACATCCCTATCTTACACTGAGATTCAGGATCCTATTCTTAGGTTGTGCCATAGGTTGATTGCTTGTAGTATTGCTGGGAGGAGTCAGGCACCTGAGAAGGTGACCGTGATTGATTTATTTTAGTTGAGAGGGATGGACGTTGACTCGGTCAACGTCCCTTATTTATTGGCTAGATACTTGAGGTTGTTTGCTGCTGGGAGGAAGAGTAGGGCTCATATTTCTGGTGGACAGTTTATGGCTCATCCTAACTACGGAGATACTTCAGGGATTAACGGTAATTGTCCTTGCACTTCTGGTTATTAACATGGCTGAGTTGGTGAGATTGCAGATTTGTGAGCACTTAGATGATACTTGGGCTTGGGTGGCCATAGGACTAAAGACGCAGCTCGATGCTGCGGCTAGTACCCCTGGAGTAGCTTAGGATGCCCCTGTTATTGATGAGGGTGGCCAGGCTGATCAGGCACCCGTACATGCACCACCACTACCACCACCACCAGCTGCTGATGGACTATGCCAAAATAGGTATGACTGAGTAGAGGAGAGGTTATGGAACGGAGATAGTAGGACGTTAAGTGAGCGCGTGAGGTCTTTACGCGTTGATGACTTAACACAAGCTATTCTCGCACGGATGATGGACAGGGCAGGTGTGACATACACGAGCTATTCTCAGACACCGAGAGAGTATCAGAGGCGTAGGGTCAGACAAAGGACTGGCGAGGCTAGCACCTCCACAGCACAGCAGGACCAGCAGCAGCCAGACCCATGATTCCACTATCCTTATCTTTTGTTTTTATCTATCTGTACATTTATTATTATTCATGTCGTGATGTACATAAACTTAAAACTGCTTATCTTTTGTATATATATCATGGTATGACGTTTTGATTTGTTTGTGTATGATAGAATCAAGCCTGGCAGTAAGTTCAGCACCATAGTTCATGAATATGTTACGGAACCAAGTAGGGTATGCACACCAAAAAGCAGAATGGAGAAGAGAGAGATGATTTCAAATATAGAGAAGCTGAAGAAAAGTCTAACTTAAAGACTTCGCTATAAACAAAAGTGCTTCCCGGGAGACAACCCAGAATGTTATTTAATTTTATTGAGTTTGTCTTCCCAGACATCAATACGGCGTATTCGATCCATACCATACGGCGTATTGATTGTCTGGACGTTATCAGTCTTTACTTTTTATGCACTTTAAAAACATTATTATCAGTTTTGGGCATACAGCGTATTCATGTACATGATACGGCGTATTCACCAAAACTGACCCGTATTTAGTTTGTTTAGTTTAAATTAAATTAACCATAAGTACCAAGATAGGAATTGCACACGTTTTTCCTATGTTTTATACAGGACCTCGTGAAAGAATATCGATGAATATTGGTGGAGAATTTACAGATCTTGAAGTGTTGGAGTCTTGAAACTTCAAGGCGGCTGTTCAACACAATTTTGCTCAATAAACTCAACATGGAGAATCTACCGAGCAAATATCAGGGGAGTTTCTCATTCTAATTCTTTCATTCCTATATTTAATGTTTTATATATACAACGAGGACGTTTTATAATTCAAGTGGGGGGATGGAATTAGAATGTTTACTTGTCCTAATTTTCACACTAAAATGCATAAATTATGCTTAAATTTAAATTTTTTTAAGCATGCTTTTGTTAAATTACTTAATACATAACCCGCACACAATAACCCTTGTTAGATATTGTGAGGATTTAAACTTATCCATTTCTAAATGTTTACCCAAATTCCACAAAAATATGAGTGTGCCGTTGATGTAGTAGACTTTATAACTTGGCTTGGTATATCTATTCGAGACCGCAATGATAAGTACTATAGATTTAGATGGAGTAACTTGTTTAAATTGGTAAATTTTAGGATTACACCCAAATCGCCTTTACATGTTGCTTATTAACTAACTACACTGGTTAGTTAACCCCTGTATAAACCCTTTGTTTACTCTTATTTTAAGAGTAAGATACCCCTAGAACAACCCGTAGAGCCAATCCTTTAGGAACTACACCAATTATTTGTTTCGTTGCACCTTTACACCTTAGCCTACCCTGTTAGATTAAGTTTATTTTACAGTTGCTAGTTGCTTAAAGTGTAAAGTTTGTATTTCTCAAGTCTTGTGTCTATTTTGGTACGGTTGGAAGAAATTTGCACATCGTAAATGAGAATGTATATTATAGTCAAAACTCATGTATTTTTACTATCATCGCAATTAATGGAACGTCTGAAGAACGAAGAATTATCGAAGGCATTATCCGGAATTATTATGATCGTGAAGATGGTGAAACTACACCGAGTTTCATAGTATAGTGTTAAAAAACAAAAAAAAATAGAAAAATCACAACAAAAAAGAGAAAGATTTGAAGATAATCGTTTCGCAACTACCAAAGGAATTACACGAAGGATCAATTATTCACTGATGCAAATCGATGATGTAGAGTATTGTATAAAGTGAAAGATATCGCCACTTGCCTTGTAAAGTATGTCAAGTATGGGATGTTTAGGAAGTTGACCATTACGGGAATGCCAACTTAGGTTGTTGTTTTTTATCTATGATCAAGACGTTGTAAATACTTGTGTCTTTATCATGGTAACAGTCGGGAAAAAGTGTCTAGCAACTTGTATTTTAGACTTAATCTATTTGTTTTGTAATTTTTA
>BQNB010178020.1:0-12910 GCA_026074375.1 Tanacetum coccineum
CTCTCTCTAAGATTTCTTACTTTCTAGCATCTTGGTATAGAACATAGTTGTGTAATGGATTAAATACATGGGATAACAATCACTAATTCCTATACAGTTCCAACCACTCCTAATACAAGAATCCATAAAGATCATCCAATTAAAAATGTGATTGGAGATGTGAAGTCCTCTATTCAGACAAGAAGAATGACAAAATCTACTTCTAAACAAGGGTTTCTCAATGTTGTATATGATCAAAAAACATATGATACCCTAAATACTTGTTTATATAATTGTTTCCTATCACAGATTGAACCCACAAGCATTGCTAAAGCTCTATCTGATTCATCTTGGGTGGAAGCAATACAGGAAGAACTTCTGCAATTCAAGCTCTAACAGGTTTGGAAACTTATGGATTTGCCTAATGAGAAGAGGGCCATTGGAACAAAATGGGTCTTCAAAAATAAGAAAGATGAAAGAGGGATTGTGATTAGGAATAAAGCAAGGTTGGTTGCATAGGGTCATGGACAAGAAGAAGGTATAGACTATGAAGAAGTTTTTGCTCCTGTGGCAAGAATTGAGGCAACAAGATTGTTTTTAGCCTATGCTTCTTTTATGGGTTTTCTGGTATATCAAATGGATGTGAAGAGTGCATTCTTATATGGAACCTTTGAGGAAGAGGTTTATGTTACTCAACCACCAGGATTTAAAGATCCTGACCATCTAGATAAAGTTTACAAGGTGGTCAAGGCATTTTATGGGTTACATCAAGCTTCAAGAGCATGGTATGAAACCTTGGCTAACTATCTGTTGATCAATGGGTTTAAAAGAGGGAAGATAGATCAGACATTATTTATCAAGAAGCAAAAAGGAGATATTTTGCTTGTACAGATCTATGTTGATGACATTATCTTTGGTTCTATAAACAAGGAGCTGTGTACTGCATTTGAGAAGCTTATGAAGGATAAGTTTAAGATGAGTTCTATGGGAGAACTTACTTTCTTCTTAGGATTACAGGAAACTTAGAAGGAAGATGGAATATTTATTAGTCAGGATAAATATATAGCTGAGATTTTGAAGAAATTCAACTACACAGATGTGAAGTCTGCTTCTACTCCAGTTGATTTGGAAAAGCCTTTAGTCAAAGATGGAGATGTTGATGATGTTGATGTACATCTCTATAGATCTATGATTGGGTCTTTGATGTATCTCACAACATCTAGGCCAGATATTATATTTGCAGTATGTAAATGTGCCAGATTCCAAGTTACACCAAAGACATCCCATCTCTTAGCAATCAAGAGAATTTTTAGATATCTTAAAGGCAAACCAACATTAGGCATTTGGTATTCTAAGGATTCTCCATTTGAACTAGTTACTTATACTAATAGTGACTATGCTGGAGCAACTCAAGATAGGAAGTCTACAACTAGAGGTTGTCAGTTTTTGGGTAATAGGTTGATAAAATAGCAGTGTAAGAAGTAAATTGTGGTTGCCACCTCTACAACTAAAGCTGAATATGTGGTTGCTGCTATAATTTCATGAATACTGTAATTAATATAGACAATAATAGTACTATCTGCATTATTAAAAATCCTGTTCAACATTCTAAAACAAAACATATAGAGATTAGGAATCATTTTATAAGAGATTGCAATGCTAAAAAGTTAATACAAATGGTTAAAATTCATACTGATCATAATGTTGCAGATCTTCTTACAAAAGGTTTTGATGCTGGAAGGTTTTAGTACTTGGTCTCAAGTATTGGAATGCTTCCTTAATGTCTACATCTCTTTATGTCTTTGTAAAAGTTTTGTAAAGGATTAGTACTGTTAGTCTTGTCAATTAGTACTACTAAGTATAATTAGTACTGCTAGTTATACTTAAGACTACTTGTGAAAACTATTAGTCATACTCAATACTGTCAAGAAGAAAATACTTTAGATTATGTATTTTTGGCTATGGACTAACACCTGCAGGCTAAGCATATTGAGTACCTGATGTTGAAAACTTCACCTCTGAAGTATTGTTTGAGGGGAGGCTACTTATGTCAAGCATGGATGGAAGGACATGTAATATCAAAAGTATGTTAAAAAGAATCAAAAACATCTAGGCATGTCAAAATAGGTCGGGACACCAAGATACCTCAGTCTAGTGGTCCCTGTAAAGGTTGGTGATGAGGTTGTCCATAAGGAGTTGGGTAACAGAATGGAAAGGGCTGCCACTACTGCTTCTAGCTTAGAAGCAGAGCAGGACAGTGGTAACATCAATAGGACCCAATCCATGGCAACACTTAATGAGCCAAGTCCTTAGGGAACTGGTTCAGGTAGTGGTCCCAGGTGCCAAGATACCATATTGGGGGGTGTAGATGCTCAAACTAGGTTTGAGACTACATCTAAATAGTCCAATGATCCACCTCTCTCAAGAGTTAACACACTTGGAAGTGGGGAGGACAGTATGAAACTTATGGAATTGATGGCACATTGTACTAAATTGTCTGAATTGGTGAGAAAAAGAAAAGAGAGATATAGTGAGATGAAAAACAGATAGAGAGTTGTGTGATAAAAACAGAAAGAGTGAATTAGTGAGCAAAAAGAATTGAGAGATAATGTGAGCATAAAAATAGAAAAAGAGATTATGAGTGCCAAGATTTGGTGATGGAAATGATTTTTGGATGAAATTGAGGTTAAAACTGCTATCTCAAAGTTAGTACTGCTGGGCATTACTTAGTACTGCTGGGCATTACATAGTACTGATGAACATGTTTTAGTACTACTAGGCTTAAAGTTAGTACTAATAGGCTAAAATTAGTACTGCTGGATGACCGTTAGTACTGTTTGCGCCATAACAGAATTTCCTTTACTAATTCTAGCCGTTGAGATATTTTCGCCAACTATCTAGCCTATAGAGTTTGACTAATTGTAGAATTTATGATCTTTCTATACATTAGTAAGATTTCTTTAAGATAAGAACAAAATTCTTTCAGTCGGTCAAATCACAACCCTAAGTGCTCTCTATATTATCTCAATTAACTTTGCCAAGCTTACATACTCTCATCCACGACCTCATCCCAGAACTTTAATTGTATTTTTCTCTTATCAAATGGAAAATTTAGAGTTTTGCGACAAACATAACATGGTGGCCTACTTACAGAAGCCAAAGGGAAGTGTATCCTTTCATCAAATTGTGGATTTTCTAAATGCTAGTCATATCAAGTATGCCCTTATTTGGAATCCCAAGATATATGTTTCCTTAATCCAACAGTTTTGGGGAACAGCTACTGCTAGAACAACTGATGATGGAGAAGTGGAAATAATTGCTTCCATTGATGGACAAGTCAAGACTATCACTGAAGCATCTCTAAGAAGACACCTCAAGTTGGAAGACTCTGATGGTATTACTTCTTTACCAAATATAGAGATTTTTGAGCAACTTGCTCTTATGGGGTATGTGTCTGATTCTGCTAGACTTACTTTTCAAAAGGGACACTTTTCTCCTCAGTAGAGGTTTTTCATTCATACAATCCTTCACTGTTTAAGTCCAAAGACAATAGCTTGGGAGCAATTTAGTAGCAATATAGCAATTGCTATAATTTGTTTGGCCACAAATAGGACTTTCAATTTTTCAAAAATGATCTTTGATGCTATGGTGAAGAATTTGGATAGCACACACAAGTTTTTAATGTATCCAAGATTTCTTTAAATCTGTTTAAACAAACAAAAGAGACTTCTTCTACCTCACACCAGAACTTATCCTACTCCTACCCTTACACAAAAACTGTTTAACAACATGAAAAGGGTTTCCAAGGGTTATTCTAGGGTAGCCTTTCCTCTATTTCCTACAATGATCACTGCACCTGAGTCCTCTCCTTCCAGAATAACATCTTCACCATCCTTATCACCCCAAACACATCAATCATCACCACTTATTGATATAACTAGACAGGCAGCTAAGATTCCTCAGTCTCAGTTTCCTACTCAAACCCAAGTAGCAGATGAGGCTACATTCATAAGTGTGGATGTTGATGCTAGAGGGGCTGCCACTACTGACATTGGCTTAGATACAGGTCAGGGTAGTGGTACCATACATACGACCCCTACCAGGCCCCATGATTCACCTCTCCCAAGAGTTCACACACTTGGAAGTGATGAGGGCAGTCTGCAACAAAATGAATTGATAAATTTGGTTACCAAGTTGATAGATAGAGTTAAAGTTTTGGAGAATGACTTGAAGCAGACAAAGAAGGTTTATAGTTCTGCTCTTACAAAGCTCATCTTAAGAGTAAAAACGTTAGAGAAGAAAGTCAAGACAAACAAAGCTAGAGAAGGGCCAGGATAGTTATTTCAAAGGATGAAGATGCTGAAGAGGATTCTTCCAAACAGGGGAGGAAGATCTCTGACATTGATAAAGATCCTACAATCTCATTGGTACATCCTGAGCAAGACATGGAATGTGATTTTGATGTTAGTATTACTGACGGATTTACTACTGCCAATGTACCTGTTACCACTGCTAGTGCTTTTATTAGTACTGCTAGTGCCACTCCTGAAGTTAGTACTGCTGCTGCAAATTTAGTGTACATCAGAAGGAGTGTTGAAAAGAGAAAAGATAAAGGAAAATCTATTATGCAAGATGATGAATCTATTCAGAAGAAGTCAAAGAAGCAACTAGAGAAAGAAAGACTTAGGCATGAAGAAGCTATTAGATTGCAAGAACAGATTAATGAAGAAGAAAACCAAAGGATTGCTAGGGATGCAAAAATAGCTAAACAGTTACAAGAAGAATTTGATAGAGCAAGACAAGAACAAGAAGTTGTAGCTGAAGCTGATAAAGCTCATGATATTGATCGGAGTGATCCTGCTGTGTTAAGATATCATGCACTTCAAAATAGATCTTTCTCTGTAGCTGAAGTAAGGAAGAACATGTGCATGTATTTGAAAAATTAGGGAGGATACAAGCTAAGTCATTTCAAGGGAATGAGCTATGAAGATATTAGACCTATATTTGAAAGAGTATAGGATCAAAATAATGCTTTTGTACCTAAGGATTCTGAGATTAAAAAGGAAGTGATGAAGAGACCTGGATTTAATTTTCAACAAAAGTCTACTAAAAATAGATCAAGAGAAGATACCGATGAAAACAATGCCAAGAAACAGAAACTAAAGAATGATGCTAAGAAGAAAGAGCTTAGAGATAGTATGGATGTAGTTCCAAGAGATGATATTGCTATTGATGTTGAGTCTCTTGCTACTAAATACCTAATAGTTGACTAGAAGACACATGTTTTGATAGAAAATATGATGTATTATCAAATCATCAGAGCAGATGGAAGTTCTAAAAACTACAAAATATTCAGCGAAATGCTTGATGATTTTGATAGGCAATGTATCCTGGATCTACACAAACTGGTACAAGAAAGGTATAATACAACAAGTCCAGAAGGATATAAATTGTTACTTTAGGGAGATATGAAGATTTTATTTGAGCCTAATGAAGAAGATGAAATATGGAAGAATCAACAGGACTACAACTTGATAAGCTAGAGATTATTTGACACATGTGAAATTCATATGTTGCTGATGCATACTGGAATTGCTATTTACATGATGATAGAGAAGAAATATCCTCTTACTCAAGAAATGCTTTCAAGGATGTTAAGTAGAAGACTAGAGGTTGATCAAGAAAGTGAAATGACATTTAAACTTCTTTGGTTTATAAGGTCTCAACTTCATCAGTAGAGATAATGTGTTTGGAAGCATCCTCAGTAGAAGTAGACTAGAAGATTTGATTTAGAAGAAAGTTTGGATTTAAAGGTAAATCACAAGTTTAGGGGATGATTGTTGAGAATAAATCTTCACATGTTAGTACTTCTAGTTTAAGAGATTAATACTGCTCAGATTATAACTAAAAGTATTAACTGAGTTAATACCACTAGTACAAGTTTAGTACTGCTAGTGTTAATTTGTACTGGCAAAGAAACTTAATACTGCTGAAGACTTAAGACTGCCAGAAGAAGTTAAAGACTGCATGAAGATAAAGACGTGTGAAGAAGAGATAAAGACGTGTTAAAAGAAATGTATTAGTTATCTTGTAAAGGACTCCTTGGTGTATAAAAGGAGATCCTAGGTTATGGTTTAGATACAGATCAATCAGTCTTTCTTTGTAGCTTCAAGATTGTAAACCCTAGTACTAGACAGAGTACTCGTATTATTCATCATAATAATATTGAAGCTTTTTTGTTATATTCATTGTTTATTCATTCTACTGCATCACAGTTTACTATTACATTCATATTCTTCTAAGTACTAAAGAGTAGATTCCGCATACTCTTAGTATTAACAAAGTTTCTAGCATAGTTTTCTTGAATCTATTCAATACAACTAACCCTTTTACAAGGTTTGCAAGATCTAGTTGGGATCAACACTTAACGACCAAAAGCTTCCTGAAAAAGCTAATAATAAAATGTTGAAGTTTCTTCAAATCTTTCAAAGATTAGACTTCGATATTAGCTTCGTGGATGCTCTTCTTCATATGCCGAAGTTTGCTTATACGTTTAAGAGTCTTCTAAGTAATAAGGAAAAATTATTTGAATTAGCTAGTACTCCGTTAAATGAGAATTGTTTGGCAGTGCCCCAAAAAAAGTTGCCCGAAAAACTTGGAGACCTTAGAAAATTCCTAATCCCGTGTGATTTTTCGGAGCTAGATGAGTGCTTAGCCATGGCCAATCTTGGCGCTATCATTAATCTAATGCCTCTTTCCGTATGGAAGAAGTTTTCGCTCCCGGAACTCACTTCGACTCGCATGACACTCGAACTTGCAAACCGATCAGTTGCTTATTCGGAAGGTGTTGCCGAAGATGTTTTTGTAAAAGTAGGGACGTTTTATTTTCTGGCCGACTTTGTTGTAGTTGATTACGATGTTTATCCTCGGGTTCCTCTCATCCTCGGGAGACCTTTCTTAAGAACGACACGAGCTTTAATCGATGCACATGGTGAAGAGTTAACTCCTCGAGTCATTGATGAGGCCATTACGTTTAAAGTCGGGCACACTTCGAGATACTCCTATAATTATTATGATGAAATAGTTCATCAAGTCAATGTCATAGACGTTGCTTGTGAGGAGTATGCTCAAGAAGTGCTTGGATTTTTAGATAGTTCGACGAGTGGCAATCCCACTCCTTCGGATCCTATCATTACTTCTTTTTTCCCCTCACTCACTCCTTTTAAAGGAGGAGCTTTCATTTTGGAAGAGATAGAGACTTTCCTACGTACCCCAGATAAGCTTTCTAATTTAGATGATGATTACTACGACACGGAGGGAGATATTCTTTACCTTGAGAAATTGTTAAATGAAGACCCTTCTCCGAATCTCCCTCCGATGAAGAATGACAACCTTAAGCAAGTTGATGTTACTATGACAAAGTCTTTAATCGAAGAACCACCGGAACTCGAGCTTAAGAATTTACCTTATCATTTAGAATATGCATTTTTAGAAGGAACCGATAAATTACCCGTCATAATTTCTAAAGAATTAAAAGATGAAGAAAAGGACGCCCTTTTAAAGGTTCTTAAGTCATACAAACGGGCCATCGCATGGAAAATTTCCGACATGAAGGGCATCGATCCTTATTTTTGTACTCACAAGATCTTAATGGAAGATGACTTCAAACCGGTAGTTCAACATCAAAGAAGGGTAAATCCGAAAATTCATGAGGTTATCAAAAAGGAAGTTATCAAACTCCTTGATGCCGAATTGATTTGCCCTATCTCCGATAGTCCGTGGGTGAGCCCCGTTCATTGTGTGCCTAAGAAGGGTGGCATAACCGTAGTTGAAAACGAAGATAATGAGTTAATTCCTACTAGGTTAGTTACGGGATGGCACGTTTGTATTGATTACCGAAAGGTTAATAATGCTACTCGTAAAGATCATTTCCCGTTGCCTTTCATGGACCAAATGCTTGAACGTTTAGCAGGGAACAAATACTATTGCTTTTTAGATGGATTTTCCGGATATTTTAAAATTCCTATTGACCCACAAGACCAAGAGAAGACCACTTTCACTTGTCCTTATGGGACGTTTGCCTACCGACGTATGCCTTTTGGTTTATGTAATCCTCCGGGCACGTTCCAAAGGTGCATGATGGCCATTTTCCATGACATGATCGAGGAAACAATGGAGGTCTTTATGGACGATTTCTCGGTCTTCGGGGATTCTTTCTCATCCTGTCTCTTCCATATAGACAAAATGCTAAAACGGTGCGAAGACACCAACTTAGTTCTAAATTGGGAGAAATGCCATTTCATGGTTAAAGAGGGCATTGTCCTCGACCATAAGATTTCAAAGTCCGGGATTGAGGTCGATAGAGCTAAAGTTGATGTTATAGCTAAACTCCCTCATCCGACTTCCGTAAAAGGTGTTCGAAGTTTTTTGGGTCACGCCAGGTTCTATCATCGATTTATTCAATATTTTTCAAAAACCGCCCGGCCAATGACCCATCTTCTAGAAAAAGAAACCCTGTTTATTTTCTCAAAAGAATGTATTGAAGCGTTTAATATACTCAAGAAAAAGTTAACCGAAGCCCCGATTTTAGTTGCCCCTGATTGGGACCTACCATTTGAAATAATGTGCGACGCTAGTGATTATGCGGTAGGTGCAGTCTTGGGGCAACGAAAGACCAAACATTTTCAGCCTATACATTATGCAAGTAATCCCATGACAGATGCTCAAGCACATTACACTACTACGGAAAAAGAGTTATTAGCCGTGGTGTATGCTTTTGAAAAATCCCGGCCTTACTTAGTCTTATCAAAGACCATAGTGTATATGGACCACTCAGCTCTAAATGATAACTTTTCATGGTGATTCAAGTGCCCCATGGTTTGCCGACATTGCAAATTACTATGCGGGGAATTTTGTAGTAAAAGGGATGTCGTCCCAACAAAAGAAAAAATTCTTTAAGGATGTTAAGCACTATTTTTGGTACGACCCCTACTTGTTTAGGATTTGTGCGGATCAAGTGATTAGACGATGTGTTCACGGCCAAGAAGCCGTTAATATCCTCACGGCTTGCCATAATGGACCCACCAGGGGACATCATGGTGCGAACTACACCACTAAGAAAGTCTTTGATTCTGGTTTCTATTGGCCAACAATTTATCGCGATGCCTATGACATGGTGAAGTCATGTGACTCATATCAACATTAAGGCAAAATCTCGCAAAAATATGAAATGCCTCAACATACAATTCAAGTATGCGAGATCTTTGACGTATGGGGCATTGACTTTATGGGACCATTCCCGTCTTCTCGAGGGAACAAGTACATTCTCGTGGCCGTTGACTACTTGTCTAAATGGGTTGAAGCGAAATCGGTCCCCACTAATGATGCCCGAGTTGTCATAAAATTCTTAAAATCTCTCTTTGCCCGATTTGGAACTCCTCGTGCTATAATTAGTGATCACGGTACTCACTTTTGCAATGACCAATTCGCAAAAGCCATGCTTAAGTATGGAGTTACTCACCGTCTTTCTACCGCTTATCATCCACAAATGAGTGGACAAGTGAAGGTTTCAAATCGTGGTTTGAAACGTATCTTAGAAAGGACCGTAGGCGAAAACTGAGCTTCATGGTCTGATAAGTTAGATGATGCATTATGGGCCTTCCATACCACATTCAAGACACCCATCGGGTGCACTCCTTATAAGCTTATGTACAGAAAGGCTTGTCATCTTCCTATCAAACTTGAACACAAGGCCTATTAGGCCTTAAAACATTATAATTTTGACCTTAAGACCACGGGTGATTACCGAAAAGTTCAAATGAATGAATTCAATGAACTCCGGGATCAAGCCTACAAGAATTCTTTAATCTACAAAGAGAAAACAAAGAAGATTCATGACTTCAAGATTAAGAACCGCATTTTCAACGTTTGTGATTGGTATGTGCTTAAATACACATACCTTTTACCTAATAAAACAAGCTAAAAAGACCAAAAATGACCAAAAATACATGATAAATACGTTGTATATTTTTGTATTATAAATTGTGTCTTGCAGGTACGGATTTATCACAAAAGGACAAAAACAAGGCCAAAATGGACAAAATCGAGCACGAGAATGGAAAGTGCGTAAGAAATTAAAGCCGAAGGCGTATTAATCTTTAATGGTCCAACCCGTACCCATTTTATTGGGCCGGGTCAGCCCATTAACTTTTATACCTTATAAACATAAACCTTAATCCATTTATAAAACACAAAGTCCAAAAATATCATATCCTGGCCCAAACCAAAAACAAAAGCCCAAATCCATCCTGGTCATAGTCATGTTATAACACAGGATCAACGAGGTCAAAAATCACTATTTACCCATTACTTTCCGTCCACACAAAGCAACATAAACCATGGTAAAATCCATTTCACCCACTCACCCATACACACATCCCATATTTCTAGAAGCACCTGACACCTCAAACACCTATTTAGTCCATGCTGGCAATCCCAGAGTACATGATTGGTGGATGGGACGTGGAGATAATCCAACGGTGTAAAAAGGACTGATTTGAGTTAGTTAACAATGAAGGGCAGAGATTAAAGATTGAAGGACGCTTCTCCTCACTAGACGCTTCATTCCACAACTATAAATAGAAGGCAAATCACACAGAGGAAAATATCTAGAGTAGGAGTAGTGTAGGATTAGGGTAGTGTAGCTTAAACTTTCCAGCTTATTTTATGCTTATTGTAATTCGGTTTAATGTAATTCTCTTTTAATTAATAAAATTAATTTTTAGTTTAAATCATTTGCCTTCTTTAAATTTAGCCTTTACTTATGCAATTTACTTAAATGTCTTAATTAGCTAAAATGTGTACTCAAACTCTCTTTCAGCTCAAATAAGCTCCTAAAAGCTTATTTGAGCTTGTTTGTTAACTGTCAAGTCATTTGGTCAAGGATTGTGGATTTTAGCTTAATGGATGATAAGCCAGACATGGATGGGCTTGTGGACCTTACAAGCTTGTTTTTAACAAGCTGGAGCTTGTAGATAAGCTCTGTTAAGAATATTACATCCCTGTTTGAGCTGGGATCAAGGTACTTCTCATTTTCACTTTATTTAGCTTAATTACTGTTCAGCTTTTCAAATTGCTTATTTATGCTTAATCTTTATTAGTTTATGCTTATTTGTCTTAGTTATGCATAATTCATAATCTGTTTTCACTTTTTGTAGCTTACCTTAATCTGTTTTAGCTTTAAAATTGAAATTCTAGTTTTAAAGGAGTGTTTGGGTTAAGTTTGAAAATGGGTCAAATAAGGTTCAAAGTTGTTTTTAGTTTTCAAATTGGTTTTCAGTAGCTCTTATTAAGTCTTTAGATTATATTTAATAAGCTTTGAGTTAGTATTGACAAGGTTGTAGTTGATTTAAGTCCAATTCCAAATCTGCTAGTTTTAATATTATTCAAAACTGTATGAATCTTTGATTTATAGAAGAAAGGTTTAATGTGTAGTTGATGTGTTCATTTTTGGCTGCTAATGCATCATTAAGAGTCTATTTTGAAGCACAATTCTTAGGAGTAGTCTCTTTAAAGTTTTGGTTAAAAAACAGTCAAGTTGGTAATTGTTTAAGCAGATTAGCCTTGTGTGCAGGTCTTTTAAATCACTAATCTAGCTTTTCCTTATTTAATATTTGTTAATTCTAGCTTAATGTAGTCTAGTCTCGATCTGTTTCAAGTTTTAAGAAAGTCAAAATCATTTTAAGTGTCTTAATTTTAAGCCTAAAGTAGTCAATAATTTTCAAAAAATAAAACCAAAAATAATAGTTAAGTCTGTCATTTTCATTTCTATTTTCTAGCTTATTTTCTAGACTTATTTGCTTCTTTCTAGCTTCTAAATGTTCATTAAGTTTAGTTTTTCATCTGTTTCAAGCTTTTTAGTTTGTTAGTACAGTTTAAGAGTCTTAAAAATAAGCTGCAATTTTCATTTTCATCTCAAAAAGCCAAAAACAAAATAGCCTAAACTGTCATTTTCTTTCATCTTTTTCTAGCTTATTTCATTAGGAGCTTTGCTTAATTCTAGCTTATTTGTGCTCTTTGAGTATCTGTTTTCATCTGTTTTCTCTTGTTAGCATATCAGTAGTGCTTATTAAGTCCTTATTCTTAGCTTGAAAGTAGTGAGTTAGCTTTTTAAAAGTCCCTTTTAGCCAAACTATCGTAATGCTTAAAGCGTTTTTCCTGCTTAATTCATTTGCTTATTCTTAGTCACTATTTCTTATTAGGTTTAGGTCTTTGTCTGTTTTCAGCTTATTTGCTTTTCTTTTGCTTATTAACCACAAAAAGCCAAATCAGATTTAGTTTAAAAGTCTTTAGACTTAATTTTCAAAATTGTCATCTTTTTAGGTTGCTTTTACTAGCTTGTTTTTAGGATCTGCCAAAAAATTCTTTTACAAAAGTTGCTTATTTTTGTCTTATTTTTAGCTTTTTCAAAAAGAAAATTAAAAAAAATGTTTTACCAAAATGGTAGGTCACAGGACTCGAACCTGTGACCTCCCTCTCAACACACCATTGCCTTAACTAGTCGCCCTAGGGTCTTTTTCATTTATAGGTTTGTCACATTTAATATTAATACTTAGTTTAGGAATTAGCTTATTCGGCTTATTTTATTTTTTAGCAGCTTATAGAGTGGAGCTTATGGACTCGTTTTTCTTTATAAACCTTAAGGTTAGTGCCTAGTACTTTTATAATTTTTCTCAAAAATTTAGGATAAGTTTAGTAATTTTAATTCAATTTTTAGTATTATTAGTTTAAGAAAATAGTTTTAATTAGATTAAAAAGTCAAAAAAATATTTTTCTATCTATTAAAAATTTCTTTAAGTCATTTAGTTTAAGAAATTTGCATTTTGAGATTTTAGAGTTTTATTTTGTCTTATTTGATTAATTAGTTAGTTTT
>BQNB010178021.1:0-12910 GCA_026074375.1 Tanacetum coccineum
CCACCTTTGACGCATAATTCACATCATGATACTTATCAAGTTTCGCTTGGAACTTCTTAAGGTCTTTGAACATCAACTGATTAGTCGTATACAATTCATTGTTTGCTTCTTTGAAATGGTTATTTGATGATTTTAAACTTTTATTTTTAGTTTTGAAATCTACAATTTCACCTGTCAATTATCAACTAAAGCCTTGTTTGATGTTTCCAAAAATTTATTACGGTTTTTGCTGTCATCAATTTCACATTTTAATTTCTCGATTAAAGAAGCAAGCAAATCAAGTTCTTGATCAAGTTCATCAGTATCATCCTGGTCATCCTGATCTCTATCATAACATATATCCAATGAATCAATAGTGATATTGGTGTCACCTTGTTCCTCTAGATATATGTCATTAACAGATTCAGGTTGCTCAGGATGTTTATTTTCAATGGCAAACACATTATAGTTGTCATTATTGTTTTGTACCTTATGCAATGGCTCAGCATCAAACAAGGGTCCAGAATTGTCAGCAGCATCTGGAGTAACCTCTTGAATATGTGCCATGTACATATAATGTGCTTCCAATTCTTGATCATCAGATTCATCATCAGTGTCATCCTTCCAATCAGCTTGCTCCACATTCAACTGAACCTCAACTTCCTCTTGCTTATACAATAACATCTTTTCCTTGTAATAAGCTGCATCCTTTACTCTTTTTGGTTTCTAACATTCCCTTGATAGATGTCCATATTCCTTGCAGTTATAACACTGAATCCTAGACTTCTGCATAACCTAAGTACCTACATTTTCCCTAGCCCCAACAACATTAACGACCCTCTGATTATCATACCCAGTTCCTCTATTAATTCTTGGAGAATTGTCTTGATTAGCTCTGCTGATGTTTGATGAAGTTCGAAGGTTGTTTTTGGTAGGTTTGTAGATTTTCTTTAACGAGAGAGAAATTAAAGCCATGAGTTTGTCAATCTCTTTTTTCCTTTGACATTTCATCATCTTCAGTAACCGTTACAGGTTCTTGATCATAAATAGGAGCAGAAGAGTTAACAATTATTTTTCCTCTGTTTCTAGTAGCCTGTTGTGATCTGGTGGAGGAATATTGATTGTTGTGAGTAGGATGGTTTTGAGGATGATAAACTGGTTGTTGTTGAGCAACAAGTGCAAGTGGATTAGTAGTACGTGCCAGTCTTTCAGCTCTTATCTCGTTGACTTCATTTTGATGTTGCTTCAGGATGTCATAAAGTTTGTAATAGGAGACAGTCTTCAGCTCTTGACTCTGCTTAACAAGTGTCACAAACCTTTGCCATTCTGGTTGTAGTTGAAGTAACAACTGGACATTCACTTGATGATTTGTAACATCACACTAAATTCTGACTAGCTCATTCATCATCTTGTAGAACCTTGAGTAATATGATTCAAGTGATTCACCATCTCGTGATGAGAATTTTCCAAACTCCAATTACAAATTGGTTTTAAGATCTTGAACATTGATTGATTCACCTTGTTTCAACCTTTCAATGGCTTTCCATATTTCACATGCATTAGGACAAGCATCAACTGTGGAGTAGATATCAGTATCTATCCCTGTGAGAATGATCTGAACGGCTTCAGCTTCGGCACTCAGTTGATCTCGTATGTCTTATGAAACATTCTTATAGTTCTCCATATACCCTTCTGTAGTTGTTTCAGAACTACATTCAGCAACTGGAACGGTCTTCTCAGACCATTTGAACTTGTATGGTGGATTCTGGAGACAATAGTGGATGAGTTCATTGTTTGGTTTGGTTTCGATGTATCTCTTGATTCTGAATTTCCATTGAACGTAATTACCCGGAGCTAACATTGGTGGACGATTTTTGCCACCTGCTTCCATGATAGCATTCTGAAGAGCATTCGATGTTTGAGTTTGCAAATTGGTATTTGACATTTTGATGTTTGTTATGAGGGATTATGGATCTTAAGGAGATAAAGTTGTGTTGTGATGACGTTTAAGTTCAAATTCGGTTTTGGTTGCGATTAAACAAGTCTGATTAACAAATTCGGTAACTAAATTCGGTAACAAATTCAGTTTCTTCCGAATGTCAATTTCAACAAGTGTTGATCGATATCGGATAGAACAAACTCGAAACTTTTGTCGGACACGTCTAAGATCAAACTCGGACGAAACTTCTCGGATAGAAATCTTTCTCGGGTAAAAACTTTTCTCGGACAATTAGATCTCGGATAGAACTTGAAGAATATTTCGAGAAAAATTAATAAAAATTACAAACGAGAATTATCTAACAAATGTCCTATTACAAAATTCGATAATAATTCTCCTAACACAAAACTCGATAAAACCGAGAATTCGTGTATCTATTACAACTCATATGCTAAATTCCGAGAATTCAATGAAATCCTAGAACACACTTTTCTATAAAACCGAAAAAAATGTGCACTATTACAAAATTCGATTAACTTAACACAAAGTTCTATGAAAAAGTACTACAATTTCGATCAAGAAAAAAATACAAAAATTATGCCTTTTGCCTAGAATCGAACACGGGTCTCTTTTGCTAGTAACACGCTACACACCAACATAACCAACTGAGCTAGAGGTGATTTTGTGTTATTTGTTTCCCAAACTCGGTATAAGACAAAGTCGGAATAGTAGACCTTTACAAATTCGGAATATCAAAAATAAGACAAAAATTGTCACGTTGCTAGAATCGAACCTAGGACAAAAATTGTAGGTGATTTTGTGTTATTTGTTTCCCAAACTCGGTATAAGACAAAGTCGGAATAGTAGACCTTTACAAATTCGGAATATCAAAAATAAGACAAAAATTGTCACGTTGCTAGAATCGAACCTAGGACCTGTGAGAGTGCAACACACCTTAACATACCCACACAAACCAACTGAGCTAGGATGGTCTTTGATAACAAATTTCCAATTTCGATATATAAGTGTAATTTCGATGTACTTTTTGTCTAAATAACAAACTCGGTTTGTACTTTTACTTTTTTTTTCGATGAAATTTTTTTTCAAATTCGATACTTACGTATTTTCTACCGAATGTTATGAAAACAATACGAAAGTGATACTAACAAATCTACAAATGAATTTTAATACTTTCTAAACCTTAGACAAGTTAATCCATTACACAACTATAATTTATACCAAGATGCTAGAAAATAAGATGGAATCTTAGAGAGAGAAATTAGAGAGAGAAACACTAGATTAGAGAGAATTAGAAAGTTACAAGTGATAAAAAAGTAACCAACACCCTTCACCAAGTGTGGTGAAGGGATATTTATACCCTTTTGCCTTAGGTGAGGCGTATGGGCTTCTAAATGGGTCGGGCTTGGCTTCTCGTGGGCTTTTAGCCCGATACATAGACAATATTGGTTTAATGTCCAAGCCCGTTAAACCCGACTAGCCTATTACAATACAAGACCTAGTTTGACTTTCTAAGACCGATAACATACTGTTTGAACTTATATAATTAAGGCTAAACACTTTGTCCCTGCAAGAGTCGCCCAATTAGATGAAATGGTTATTACAAAGATTACAGTTTGATCGCGCGTGATTGAAATAATTGTGTTTAGGGTGTGATCTTTTTGTGTGTTTTTAGGTCTGAACTAACACGGAGTTAACAATTCTTGAGAAAACCGTGAAAACATGTGAAAGTGTTTTTTCACTGATTTTACAAGTCAAAAGAATTAAAAACCTATAATTTAGATAAGCAATTAGAGCAGTATTTGAGTTTTACGTTAATATTGCAAGTTCGGTTGATTAGCAAATGTGAAATTCAGGGTACTTTAAGCAAAACTGCTAATTTGGGTGCATTATCAAAACCTGCCAATCGGTCTTAAGCAAAACCGCAAATTGAGTGATTAAGCAAAACTGCCAATATTGGGTACTATAAGCAAAAAATGGCGAATTCGGGTAACACTAAATTGCCAAATCGGGTACATAAGTAAAACTGCTGCGAATTCGTGTAACACAAAATTGCCCATTCCGGGCACTTAGTAAAAACTGTGCGAATTCGGGTAGAACTAGAAAGCTGCAAATTCGGATACCACTGGAGTTGTGAATTCGGGTACAACACAAAATTGCTAATTCGGGTACCACTGGAGTTGCGAATTCGGATGCAACTAAAAACTGCCAATTCGGATAGAACTAGAAAGCTGCTAATTCGGGTACCACTGGAGTTGCGAATTCGGGTACAACACAAAATTCCTAATTCGGATACAACTAAAAACTACAAATTCGTGTAACACACGGACGAAACTCAAAAACTTTAAAACACAAAAAGACACCTTTTTGATTGTTTTTTTCCCAAAATTTCTTGTACATCTAGTATTCATAAACCTATAGGTACCTTAAAAATGACAACTTTATGGTTTTTAAGCCGAAAATTTAAAAATCAAGATTTGTACTTTATAAGGTTTTTTGAAACAAAAGATGAACAAAAATAAGATTTTCTTTGATCCAAATCAAATACACCTATATCCCAAAGATAATAGATCACTTTACCTAAGTAAAATTATCTTTAGTGTATGAATGAACTTCGAAAACAAAGAAAAAAAACAAAAAATGGGTAACAGGTTTTTGAAACAAGCAAAGAACGAAACCAAAAAATCAAACAAAGAACTAAGCAAATCACTCCATGGCCCTTGATACCAATTGTATAATACAAGTAATCTTTAAAATATTGAACCAAGAACTCGAGAGAGAAAGAGGATAGGAAAGAATGTATTTTCTAGTGAGAGAAAGTAAAGAACATGAAATGCATTAAGTGAAAATGAAACATACAACCAACCAACACCCTCTCCAAGGCATGGAGAGGGTATTTATACTCCAAGTGTGGCCGGCCATGGGCCTTGTAAGGCTTTCCATGGGCCTTTGGGCCATATTAGCTTATAAACAAAACATTGACTAACTACGGGCTTTGACTAATAATATTAGAAAGAGACCGATTCTCTTTTCTTGTTCCTAACAATGTTTATCAATTTTATTACATGTTACGCTATTTGTATGCGACCTATTCATTCAACGGATCTATGATACGACTAAGTAATCTATGAGTCCAGGATAGCTCTCCATATAGTTGATTTAAAACACTAAGAATCATAGGATCATAAATATTGTACCTGATAAATCTGTGTCTATATACGCTTCATGCTTAACTAGTTAATTAGGATATTGCCACAGGTTTATTGATCGTAGTTGACTAAAGTGAACCCAGATTAATTCAATCAAATAACATCTGATTCCATTGGAATAGTGGACAAGTGGGCATACTATGTATAAATCTTCTTAAGCGTAAGTGGGTAAAGTCTCTATGGAATCTAGGTGTTAACAAGATCACCCATTGCTTTATCCTAAGATAGATATAAATCAGCAAATAAGGAAGCTTTTTATACGTATGCTTTAATTGTGACAAGAAATAAATGTTCTAGGTCTTAGGATATGTAACGCCTAAGTCTTAAGAAGGATATACCCGCCTCGAGAGAAAGAAAATCATATGCACTTAATAAACAAACCAATTTTCGTAATCGGATTAAAATGTTAATATCAGTTTTCTTATAATTTGTACTCGACCGAATCGATTTATCTTTATTAAATGCTTGTCGTGTGTTAAGTGCCTTGAAATTGATTAAAGTCACCCAACCAAACCGTGCAGTCTCTCAGGCTGAAACTCCTTTTTAACGTTAGAATTAGGATTATGACTGACATAGGTTTAGAATAGAATATAATTAACATAGATTAGATAACCAAGATATTAATTAAATGAATAGATTAACCTCTCCTTCAAGTGTTCGACACCCTGCTTACCACGAAACTATCACCAATCGGGTACACTGCCCGTTAAAGTGTTGTTTTTAGTTTAGTCGGCAAAATGTAAATTTAAAACTTGAATCATAAAAATATACACCACACAACAACACATTAAGTTTTTGGCGCCGTTGCCGGGTAGTGAAAATTAATCTTGATTTTATTTGAATTTTGGTTTTTAACACTAGATTAGATCTAACCCTTAGGATTAGTGTAGTTTAGATAGTGTATATTCTTGTATATTCTGTAAATTTAGTAAATTTGTTCTTTAATATGTTTTGGCATGTATCTATGATGTGTTTATTGTTAGCATATTTAATTGTTTTGCTAATACACTGTTCTGGTCGATAACTCGATACGGCGTATCCACTTCCATCGGATACGGCGTATCCAACTTTTCTTGTACCAATAACAACATAATCATTACAAAGATTAACACGGCGTATCCACTTCCATTGGATACGGGCGTATCGAGCATCTAGAACATAATCAGATCTAGATTTCCATATTTGATTTCGTACTAAAAAATTTTCTATCTTTCTTCAGAGCAAATCCTGCTGATATTTTTACCCTTGTTATAGGACATACTTATCAGAGCTAGTTGATTAAAGAAGGAACTACAAAAAGTCATGACTAAACTAATTCCTAATGAAAACATGAAAAAAGCTCAAACTGAATCAAATCTTTCTATCACCAGTAACGACATAAATATTGGACTCAGTAAGGGATTTTTTGTGGAATTACGAAAGAATATATATCACGGAACGTATAATGAAGACGTGGTGGATCACATTGCTAAGGTACTTAAAATGGTTGATTTGATCTACGTTCATGGCGTGGATTCCCATCAACTACGAATGAAAGTCTTTCCTCTATCGTTGGCTGATGATGCTAAAGAATGGTGGATTAATGAGGGAGATGGAAAAATCACCACTTGGGAGGACCTAGTTGAGAAATTCTTCTGTAGATTCATCATGAAATCAACCACATGGAGAAGAGGAGATGTTGGACGAAGGAGATAACTGGGGGATTGATCCAATTGAATTCTTATCAAACGTAAACACATCATTAAAAAATCATAAGAAAGTGGATGGAAGAACTACAAAAGTATTAATTTCAATGCTTGGGATGAATGGGAAGTTAGAAAAGAGACACATGATATAGCATCATTGAGTAGTAACGATACCAATTAACTGACTCATTCTTCAAACCTTAACAGATAACACTTAAAAGAGCGACACGAAAAGGAAATGAACAAAGTCAGATACCTGAATTGCGTCAAACATTATAAGACATCCAATACTATTGATGAGCAACCTAACAAAAGAAGGTGCAAAGCAAAAAAGTTTGAAGCTATTCAGTACTCGCTTGGACCCAACGAATATTATATTGCTTTAAGAAGATATGAATTCGATATTTGGGAAAGAAACGAGGATAATTTGTCCATAATCTACCAAGATATTTTTCAGAAAAAGGACGAAGGATGGAAAGTAACGCGCACCAAGGGATAAAAAAAGCTAAAGAAAAGTCTAACTTAAAGACTTCGCTATAAACAAAAGTGCTTCCCGGGAGACAACCCGGAATGATAATTAATTTATCGAGTCTGTCTTTCCACACATCAATACGTTGTATCCGCTCCATAACCATACGTCTAATTAATCGTTTGGACACATTAATCATCTTTATTTTTTTTGCACTTTAAAAACCTTATTGTCAGTTCCTGGCAATACGGCGTAATCATTAACCGATATGTGTATCTAACCAGACAAACATCGTAATTTAGTTTGTTTAGTTTAGTTTAAATAAACCATAGATACCAAGATAGGAATGCACACATTTTTCCTATGTTTTATACAGGACCTTGGAAGCAAAGAAATATCGACGAATAAATGGTGTAAAATTATCAAATCTTGAAGATCTTGCAGTGTAGGAGTCATGAAAACTTAAGGGCGGCAGTTCAGCACACAATCTCTAATAAACTCACATGAGAATCTACGAGCAAATATCCGAGAGGAGGATTTCTCATTCTAATTCTTTTAATTCCCGTTTTTAATGTTTTATCTATACAACGAGGACGTTGTATAATTCAAGTGGGTGGATGGAATTAGAATGATCACTTGTCCTATTTTTCACATTAAAATGATTAAAATGCTTAAATTACCTTTTATTTTAAATTTAATTTTTTTTCAAGCATACTTTTGTAAACATTACTTGATAACCGCACACAATAACCCTTGTTAGATATTGTGAGAATTTAGCCTATCCGTTTCCAAATGTTTACCCAAATTCCACAAAATATAAGTGTGTCGGTGGATGTAGTGGACTTGAGAACTTGGCTTGGTTATAATCTTTATAATTTTTCGAAGACCGCAATAATGAGAACTATGGATTAATGAGTAACTTTGTTTTAAAATTGGGAAATTGTAAATTTTAAGGATTACACCCAAATCAACACTTTTACATGTTGTTTATTAACTAACTACACCGGTTAGTTAACCTCCAGTTTAAACCCTTTTCCACTCTCATCTTTAGAGTGAAGATCCACTAGAACAACCCGTAGAGCCAATCCTTTAGGAACTACACCAATTATTTGTTTCGTTACACCCTTACACCTTAACCTACCATGTTAGATTAAGTTTAATTTACAGTTGCTAGTTGCTTAAAGTGTAAAGTTTTGTTATTTCTCGAGTCTTGGTGTCATTTTCTATCTTTGGTTCGGTTGTAAAATTTTGCACATTGCAAATGGAATTATATTCAGTCAAAAATCATGTGATTTTTACTAGCCATCACATTAATGGTGGTAATCCGAATAATGAAGGAATATCAAGGAATTATCAGAATGATTAAGATCGTAAAGAATGGGTAAAACGACACCGAGTTCGAAGTATAGAGTGTTTAAAAAAAAGAAAGAAAAGTCGCACAAAAAAAGGAAAGGAAAGTTTTGAAGATAACTCGTTTCGCAACTACCGAAGAATTAATACGAAGGAATCGATTATTCGTTGATACCAACAAAAATCAACGAGTATGAGTATTGACAAAGTGGAAGATATTCGACACTTACCATGTAGAGTATGTAAAATTGTTAAGATGATTGTAAGTTGGGCCGTTACGGGAACGCCAACTAGATGTTGATTTTGTTGAATCTATGAACAAAGACTTTGTAAATAATCGAGTATTCTTATCATGGTATACCGGTCGGGAAAAAGTGTTTAGCAACTTTAATCTTAGTCTTAATGCATTTGTTTTCGTAATTTTTGTTTAACAACAATTTATTTCCCTTTCCTAATCAATACCATTGTTAATCACGAATTAGATGTGATCGAGCCGTGCATGTCTATTCTGTCGTTCGGCATGTAAGAAGTCCCTCACCTGCCTTTATGGTTATGATACTATAAGTGCAAGTTAGAAGATCATACCTATTATTATCTAGCATTCTACTCTAGCTTATCGAGGTAGGAGTGAGCAGTCACATGTGTCTATCCCGTCGTTACGGGTGTGTATATGTGGTCTTTGTCGCCCTCCTAGAATATTCGTATCGATAAAGATTAGTTAGAGTAATTAACCCTAAGCCTTCTCATACAAACCCATATTTACCTTTATAAACTTGTTACTCCTTAGCTTTAGCGGTGGAGATGTGTATCCTTGCCAAGCTTATGATAGAATATTCGTCACGACCAAGCGATTAAGCGAACTACTAAATGTTACCACATAGATAGTTGAATGATTTGAGTGTTTTCATTTTTCCTATTTCGTGAGGTGTTTTGTTTGTGTCCTTGTAAATAGAATCCAATAAATGCTTTAACGAAAATATCCTTAGGGAATACATTTTTAATAAACTTCTAAAGGATACTTGATGACAAGTAGGCTTCAGTGGGGGTATTTTGATGGACATCAAATAACTTCAATTTTTATAGCATCATATATCCCATGTTATTAACCCATTTTTGTATGTTATTTCAAAGAATTGTGACTTAATCGTTTTATATTTAAGATTGTAGAAATTTTAAGTACTTGGTGAATATTAGCAAAAGGCGCGCATTTTGGAGCTTAAATGAAGATATTTTGAAGATTACTATTCTGAAGACCAATACGCCGTATCCATTAAGGAAGATACGGCGTATCCGTGCCTGCACTCACCAAAGACCACAAAGGAATGAAGAGCAATACGCCGTATCCAGAAGAACTCAATACGCCGTATTGAAGGATATAGTATGTAATAATCTGGAAGCTACAAACGTGTCCTTACTCCAAAAACTCTAATACGTCGTATCCAATCCCTTGGATACGCCGTATCGAACCGACTTCCAGACCCTATAAATACAAAACTCAAAAATGAGTTTTAAGTGTGCTAAATCATATTCTCGATACCAAAACCATAAAAGTCAATTTCATAGGAAAAAAGAGCAGAAGAGGTCGAGCAATGCTACAATTGCATAGAAGACATCGTGTAATTCCATTACACTTTAGTAAGTCGACTCAGTTTTAGGTATCATTCTTATAACTCGGTTTATTTTATCCTTGGCTAAATAATTGCTTTTGTATTCATTATGACGTTTAAAGGCTGATACCTTCGAGTATTAGCCATTATTATGAAGATCTGGATGTTTGGTATTTGTTTTTATCTTGATTTTTTGATTTATCGTTTGAACGCATTTTATGTTTATCAAATTATACTTGTTTACGCGCTTTTGTATGCGACCTATCATTCAACTAGATCTAGTGATACGGAACAAGTAATCTAGAGTCAGGGATAGCTCTCTGATGAGGTGTCATTTTATACACTTTTTCTAGGTCGTTTAACCCCCTAAATCGTGCATTTATGCCCAAAATAGGTACATAATCGTTCTTTTCAAGGTATTTTCTTTCTCATTTGGAAGGCCATTTGGAAGAATTACACTAAACGGACAAGATAGACTATAACGGACCTACACCAACTTGTTCAAGAATTCTCTATCAGTGGGTTGGAGAACGGCGTCATAAATACAACGTGACTGCCTGTCACAAGCTAAGATCAAGACGGCGTCACAAGATTTTACGTCGGCGTCAGAGCACACGACCCAACCCATTATCGAGAATATTCTCTTTCATAACGGTGTCACGATTAAAAACAGCGATGCTGTCACAAGACGATTTTCCAATATAGTACAAACCCGTATTTAGGGTTTTGAGGGTGGAACTTTAGAATAAAAAGAGGTACGAAACCTTAGTTCAGTTTAGCAGCTGTTAGTGACGAATTTTGAGGCCTAAAAACCCTATGTACTTCCTCAAACCAAGTTTAATCAAGTAAGGTTTATTTAATCATATCAATATGTACTAAGTGTTGTTTTGAATTCAATATGTTCATGCTTTATCTTTAACATGCTTGGCTAAACCTCTTATTGTGTTTATTTATGATTTTATGAAACCTATAATGTAGATCTTAGTGGTGTCGCTTCTTGTGATGGATGTGCATGATAGGCTCTAAAAACCATCTTTGTCTGTATCCTTTGATATGTCTAGGGAAACATGATTAAACATGATTGTGTAGAAAGGATACCATTGGGTAATAGTCTTCATACTACCTTGCCCCTTAATATGGTTGATCCACTCTTAATATATTTCACATGCATTTAATATACTCTTGGGGGCCAGGTAATAGTCTTCATACTACCTTACTCTGTGTTTTGCCTCAACGGAATATTAAATAGATGGCGGGTTCGTGTAATTCATTCATGACTTAGGAAATAATTACATAGATCATCACAAGTGTGACAAAACAATAACACTAGGAGAAGCAATCTAAGGAGTAATACATGATTAAATGAACACAACCATTTGTTATATTGTTATCACCAGTAGCATAGTTTATTATTTAGTTTAATAGATAAAACCAACCAAACCTCCCAAATATATGATTTTACCTACTTTCATAAAATATAAAAATACAAAAATAATCTTCTTTCAACCCTTAGAATTCTGTTAGACCGTGATCAAGCCTTCCCAACCTATTCCCCTAAAGAATGATAACAACCCCCGAGTCTTGCCTATACTACTACTAGAACGGTTAGGTACTCTGCCTAGGGAGTTGTAAAACTTCGTGTAGAAGTCCTACGACGACGGCATCAAGTTTTTGGCGTCGTTGTCGGGGAAATAGTTAGGTTTTGATCATAGTTTAACTTAGTTCTACTCGCTTGAATCCTTTCAATTGAGATTTTAATTATGTATATTAGCTTTCTTGTAGTCTATCTTTTTCTTTGTGCCCTTTGTTCGTAACATTTGTAAATTTGTAAATTATAATGAATAGGTATGGTTATTCTAGCGTAGGTAGGTTTGATGTATTCTTCCGAAATCAACTCTTGGTGTTCCAACAACATTAAGATGAATCTCTCTACGATTCGTGGACTCATTTCAAAGACGTAATCTGAAAAGTTCCGAATCATGGCCATAGTATATGGGCCCTAATTGAAATATTTCTTAAACATCTTGACTCGTTATCCCTCCATATCATCAATTTGACAGCAGAAGGGGATCTTAGGAAGTTTAGTGATATAGGAGCATGGTATGCCATAGAGGATTGTGCCAATAAAAGATGTAGCAACCTAACAAGCGCTATTTCTGATGAAACAATAGCAAATCTAAATGCCCAAATAGTTGGGGATAATATGGTTAGGGTATAGGTACCTAGGTGCATGGCATGGTTAGATTATGATAAGCATGTAGCTAGCCTAAGTATGATGGATAATGAGGTAGGAGTTACAAGCCCTAAGAGTACCACACAAACCTTACCGTTATTTGAGGATTACACACTGCCCGTAACTTACCCAAAAGAAGTAGAAAAGAATTTAGGAACCTCGATAGAGGTAGAACCTTTAAACGAAACAAAACTAAAGGAAGTAGGCTTAAATTTTAATCACAACACTCCTTTTAGTTCTAGGGAAATTCCATGATGGACCAAAGCCTTAACCTTTAATCAATAGTCCATCCTTAGATGTAAGTCTAGGAGACGTAGTATGTTGATCCCACGCCTTGATCGATTATTTACGTAGTAAAGTGTTTGTTACTTTGGAAGAATCCAAAATAACAAAGATTGAGACTTTGTATGTATACCAAAGT
>BQNB010178022.1:0-12910 GCA_026074375.1 Tanacetum coccineum
GTTTACGGTAACAATTTCAACTCAATTATATATCTTACTGAAAGAACCATGTTTTTTTACCTTGTAGTGCTTTTTTTTGCCCACATGTACCAATGTTTCATCGCACGTTCCTGCAACATAATGCGGAATTAAAGACAGTTGTAGCATGACGGTTAACAGCCTAAAATTGTACAGCAAAAAAACTATAACCTTTGCAAGCCGTACAATAGTACAATTATAGTCGTTATGTCTTGCTTTTCAAGCTCTTTACTAAACCTTTTCTGATTTGCTTCAACATCCTTTGCTATTCTTGCTTCTTCACTATGTCCAACACACATAAAAGTAAGCAACTAAAAAAGCACAACTGTGAAATTCTAGTAAAAAAACGCACCTATCCCTTCATCTTTGAAGCCACCCGTAGAACCACAACCCGAAATATGCAGATAGACGGATATTGCAAACCATCAGTAACACAGTTTGGTTTAGCGGTTTAGCCTAGTCAAAGATAAGTGTTTGGCTCAGATTTGCGAATGCGGGACCGGGCAAAAGAGTATCCGAGACCCACCATGGCTGCAAAAACTTTTTTTATCGTGTTGCCGCGCCAAGGTATGGGTCATTTTTGCCCGTGTCAATCTAGCAAGTTATAGTATCTTCATCGCCAATTTGAGATGGCAAAGTGTAGATAAAGCGAATTGTGTTTGTAAACCAAGACAAATGGCAGTCGTGCCACGAAAAATCGCGACCCACAAACACTCATAACTCTAAAATTTAGTGTTTTTTAGAATATACACGCCACGGCTGCGAGGCTACCAAGCTTGGCACGCCGCACGTGCCAAACACTCAACACCCGTGCACTCTGAAGACACGCGGGGGATGCGTGGGAAGGTATAGCCACTGCCCTTGCCGAGCTCGCTATGGTTGCATACACTTTTTTTATCGTGTTGCCCTGCCAAGGTACGGGTCGTTTTCACTAACAAAAAGGAATCCGAGCCCGTCATGGCATGACTGCAAACACTTTTTGGATAGTGTTGCCACGCCAAGATACATGTGGCTTTCACCTATGGTATTTCAGCAAGTTGTTAGAGATGGAACATAAGCATCACACTAAACGTATACTGTATTCATCGACAACGTCAGTCGGCACAACACATATACATCATATAGCCAGCTTACGATTTGCGTTCATAAGCAAAGAGAAATGGCACGCCACACGAAAACACATAACCCTCAAACAACCATAATTTCCAAATTTAGTGTGTTTTAAGTATATGTTGGGCATGGTTGCAAGCCTAGCAAATCTCATCGTTGCCCGAATCCACCTGAACACACGCCAAACCCAAACATTTGTGCCGGCCACATATTTGCAGCATACTGAATATGCAAAACAAATGTGAGACGACACAACTTAAGATTTATGCTCATAAGCGAAGCAAAACACCATTCGACATCATGCTCTCAGTCTCTCACTTCATAACAACCCAAACATTATAAGCACAACTCAAACATAATTGATACACATCAAACACACGGCTAATATCCGTAGTTTATACACATTGTTCCGTATAAACATAAGCAAACCGTGCCGTAAATGCAACCCATGGCCCCATGTCTGCTAATGTAATCATTTGCCCCACCATGGCTGCAAATGTAATTATTTGCCACGCCATGGCTGCAAATGTAATTATTTGCTCCGCCATGGCCGCAAATGTAACCATTTGCTCCGCCATGGCTGCAAATCTAATCATTTGCCCCACAAAGTAAAGCACAAACTTAAATCTCTTCAGCAAATTAAACACAAACATGTCCAAAACCCTCAATGAAAACACAATACCAAACCCAACACCTATATCATATAACACAGATCAGATCTATGAAATCCATTAAAAAAATCAACCCCAAGTTTGATCACAGTCATTGTAGGATCCCTTTGCTTAATGGATCTTAACCTTTAGCTTGTAAAGGGTTTGTTGCCTTAGATAAATTTAAAGTAACAATGATGAAACAATGATTAACCACTATTGACTACGCGGAATTTAATCAACAATGTAAAGAAGAACACAATCAAAACACTTTTATATTGAACTTTGAATCTGGTTATATGAAGCTTATTAATATTTTTAGCAAAGAGAGCAGTCCCGCTTCGGAAAAGCGGGACAACCAAATACCAAAAAATACAAACAATAACATCCCCCAACCAGCCGCGAAACAATAACATGAAACCAACAATCCCCCTGACATACACTACTCATTCTGTTATTTTATATAGAGAATAAGAAATATCAATTAAAGCTGAGAGAGAGGTGGGGGAGACAAGTGAGAGAAGTGGGTGAAAAAATAATGAGGCGGTGCAAAAGGACACGTATTAGCAAAAGAAAATTTAAAGAAATATTGGGTTGGATCCGAGTCAGCCATAGAATCTCCCTGGCGGTTATCCGGTTACGTTTTTTCGTTCTAGTCCGACCCGGTCGTGGATGGAGCGCATTTAAATGATCCATTAATAGTGCTGCCTTTTGTTAAGAGAGTTTTTATGTAATGTAGAAGCATTTCTTTAAAGTAATCACTTATATAACGTATCTAAAACGACCACTACGTAATTATCTAAAGTTTTGCGGAGTTGGTTTTCAATTCTTCAATATTTCTGTTCTATTAAGACGTTAGAAGAGCCAGGTACATCACTTGGCAACAATCGACAGATTTTGCTCTAGAGCGCTACTCCCCCTATCAGGCGTGACGCCTATAACATTAGCAATAACACCAACACCAACACATCCCCTAATCATAACACCAAATAACACCACTCACAAACTCTTTATTTCATAAAACCCCCTAAACAATTTTATTTCATTCTTTTTAACAAACTAACCATTTCATTCATACAATTTCAAATACACCATTACAATACTAAAAAAAAAAACGAACACATAAAAAAAATACCGAAATTAAAAAAAATAAAAAAAAATATACGCCCCTCCCCGTCGACTAATCTTCTTCCGAATGCTTCATCAACTTCGCGCCAAATATGGTTCATAAAGTTTTGTTGGAGACTAATATGGCGTATCTTTGTTCTCTTACACTTTTGCTTTACCGACGTTTGGTTGGACAGATAAACGATCGGATCCACACTGTTTGTAGTGTACCTTATCAGGATTTAGAATACCATGTTCCAGACAACAACAACCGACATATTTTGATCTTCTAAAATCATGATTATCATTAAGATTACCAGCATTCCATATTCCTACGTAATGTGATTGACTTCGTAATGCAACGGGCCGTGGGTGAATAAGGTCCCCAAACGTCCTTGGGAGAACACCGAATGCACGTTCAAAATCTTTCCTTGCACTTTCTTGACGTTGTTTAAAGTACGTATGCTTCGGATCAGTTGCAACCGTGAATGATTTGACGAAACTTGCCCGACTATCCGGTAATGTTCCACAGCCAAGTAATACCCATTACGATACTGAACCCGATTACCGACATACGAACCACAGGGTATAAGCCATCAATAGGTTCGTCGATAACGGAGAAATATCTAAAACATTAATAATCGTTATCTCTGCACGCCGCCATCAACCAAAAACTCATGCCCAAAGACCACATATCTTGCGAAGCTACAGCTTCAAGCAAATAAAGTAGGGTATTTTTTTAAATCACCCCCTACCGTATTGACCATGCCATTTACCACTGTGATAATTTTTCCATTCCCAGTGCCTACAATCAATACTTTCAAGCATTCACATCCTGCGTCCCCCTAACCGAGTGGAAAAAACTCATGACATGTGTTATGCCATTTGTTGTATTTTTACAACCGTTCTCGCCAATGTGCTATATGTCCTTTTCTTAAATAACACATGTTCGTCATAGATAACATGATCTAATCTATGCCTTCCATATAAAGCAAAAAAGTTGAGCTCTCTCGAATGCAGTATGACTCACACCTAGTCATTCTGGCAGATATAATTTCCAATAGCACAACTTACAGCTGCGAGGTGAGTAGCTGCAGGCCGATGCCATTTGGCGTATGGCGCATTTGTGCACTTTCAAAAGAAGCACTAAAACTTCATCGAGCCCTACAACACTAAGTCGAGATTTGGTAGAAACGAAAATGTGCTGTGCGATCGGCAGTAAATCGGACCCCCCCCGTGGGAATAACTTTGAAATGCATTGGTCCGCAAATTATTAGAAAAAACAAGATTTTACGAGGGCTTCATAACGGAAGAATCTTCTTCGAGACAATCATATTATATACCGGGCCTATACTTACAATGAAAATCATCAATATAATCAGCCTACGTAGACGTCATTTTACAGGCATCTTCAACGGTCACTGAAGATCGGTGTACCGTCAATCGTGGTTGAGCATCTTTGTTGTATTAAGCCATTCGTGATAACTCGAACAGTATTTTTGTAATAAATCAGTGCGTCGTTATCCTCAACGATATCAAAACGATTCGATTTTGAGTTCATTGTGAAAGAGTATTGTAAGTGTTTTTTTTGTGTAAATGTATGTTTTTTTGTTAGAAAATGAGATATAGAGGATATTAAAGAATTTAATAATGGTTGTTTGAGTGGGGTAAAATGAAATATGATTTCTTTAAAATATTGCGTTTAATGGCTGTTTTGTAATTTTTTTATAATAAAACTACCGTTAGAGGTGTTCTGGAACTTTTTAAAAATAAAGAAGAAATAAAACTAGTAAATAGCCCGATTAGGGGGGGGGGGGGTTGGTTGGTAAAAATGATATTTTTTTTTTTAAAATCAACCCCGCAACTGAGATGGCGTAGTCGGCCGGCCAGACAAGCCTTGGAACCCCAAACAGCCTAATGGCCATCTATCCGGTGTCGTGAAAGCCTCCATCGGTTGCAAACCCCCCGTATCCTTAGTGCGATTTACTAACACCAAAGACTTCTTAATATTACTAACACGACACTACACCTAAGCCTCTTATATACTAACACGACAACACATATGTAAATTTTTAAATTTTAAACAAACGTGTTTTTCTTTCCTTTTCTTCTTTTACTCATAATAGAGAACACAGTGTTAAGGTTGATATAGCTGACTCGTAAACCTGTAAACCTGAACCCGTTAACTCAAACCCGATCCGTGGATTTTGCTTGAAGCATAGATGAAGAATATATTCATCCACATGTGTCATAAAAAGTACTAACTTGGTGTATAACCGGTAGTTTGCAAAAATTATTGTTTCGTGAGAAAAAAGAAAAGAAAAAAGCAAAGTATAAAAACTCAACGTTTGGTGGCTCAAATCTAAAGTTAAAAAAAAAATCCACCTTGAGTTTTTAATTCAAACAAACCAACCCTTTGTTTCTTTCTTTATTTTTTCCAGATCGAATCAACAACACAAAATCCCCAAATTGAATTCAAAACCCTAACCCTAATTCTACAATCGATTGATTAGATGACGATACCTGATTCTGGGAGTTCGATGGATTCGCTTTGCTTGCCGTGCACTCCAGAAGATGAAAGAAGGATTGTTAAAGAAGAAACTGAAAAAGCTGACTTTAATCCAAAGGAAGGCAACTTGTTTTATGTTCTTTCCATTAGGTATTATTATCTAATTTTATTTCTTTATTTTGCTATCATGCATTGTCTTGTTATGCTTATTTAGAGGGGCTTATTACTAAAAAGTATGTTAGATTGAGACCCATTTTAGACTAGGTTAGTGGGTGTTTGTTTCGCCCGCTTATATGTCGGCTTATGAGCTTATTTGGTTTTGCGCTTATATTTTATAAGCCCCAATTTTCTGGCTTATTTTGAAACTTATAAAAGTTTATCACATTGTAATAAACTTATATAAGCCCACAAGTCTCAAAATAAGCCGGAAAATTTGGGCTTATGATATATAAGCCGAAATCATATAAGCGGTTAGGGGTGTTTGTTTCGCCCGCTTATGCCTTATTTGGTTTTGCGCTTATGTTTTTGTGCCTTATTTTCAAACTTATATTAGTTTATCAATGAACTCATATAAGCCGAAATGTTTCAAAATAAGCCACAAAAAGTGATCTTATGAAACATAAACGCAAAACCAAATAAGCTATAAGCCGGCTATATAAGCCCAAACAAACACCCCCAAATAACATATATGACTTTAAAATCTAGATATAAATTGATTACTTTTGCCATGAATCGGCCAACTACAACAAGGCTTTTTGTTGTTAATGCTGTATCCGTGTATTAGAAAGTAGTTAAATATATTCAAAGTGTGTACGTAAAAACTACGCTTTTTGGCTTTTTGACCCTTAGTGCAACGGAGTGCTTCACTCTTTGTAGAACCCAACGCTTTTCATATTTTCGTTACACATCCGTTGGTATCTTTTTGAATCTTACTTGACATTGTATTACCTAAACTATGGAAAGATTCAAAAGAACTTGGAGCTTCCACTACCGAGATAATTTCTTTTTGGTAACTATGGTTTCCGACGGACTAATCCATGGGGTTTGAACACACCACCACACTAACTCAAACGGGTAAAACCCTTTCTTTTCAGGAGGTTAGTGTATGAGATGTTTATAAAGCTATAAGAAGTTTATGCATAGCGGAGATAGGTTTATGCATAGCGGAGATAGGTTTATGAATTGGTGATGTGGCTTGACATGGCACAATTATAAATATACCATGGTAGATGCACTTAGAATTATGGTATTGGAAAAACAAAGATAATATGATTGTTGGAAGTTGGTAAGAAGTGTATGCAATTTAGGGATCTTAAGAGATTTATAATTATGCCATGTGGCTGATAGAGTTGATCTCTGATGTAAAAAAGCTTTGCTGTATCAGCAGTTTATCGTATTGAGACTGTCCAGGGTGTTCTACTGGAGCATACAATAACATTCTTTTCGATAAGCAGGTGGTTTTCAAAATGGCAGAGCTATGTTGGCGAGGAAACTGGTGAATCTCAGTTCAAAGAGATTTCTATCGATACCGATGATTCACCATTGACAAAAGCACGAGTGAGACCAGGACCAATTGATAACACAGATCTAATCGCAAATGAAGGTGGGCGCGATGGGAGTGATCTACAGCTTTCTAGAACGCTTCTTGAAGGAAGTGATTATGTTTTAGTTCCTCAAGGAGTTTGGGACAAGCTTCATGAATGGTACATCACTTTTCGCAATAGAAACTTATTGCCTAATCATCCTTGTATGTGTGCTCCTGTGTCAAGAGATTACGTGTGGTCATCACATTTTAGAAAATGAGAAATCACAAAAAAAGTTTTCTAAATATTTTATAATAGGTGTTAACTTCCACATATCATCACTCTGCATGGTTTGTCGATATCCTTGTTCATGCTTAGTTTATCCATTAGGTATAAAGGAGGACCAGCTTTACCAAGGAAGATGATATCTCTCGGTGAAGTGGGGCAGTTGTCGGTTGAGGTCTATCCTCTAGCTCTGAAGTTGGTTGATTCAAGAGACAAGAGTGAAACAATCATACACATAAGCAAAAAGGTACTACATCTTTTTTGATCTTCAACAAGATCTCATGTAGGTGAAGTTAAGTCTTTTTGTCGGAATAATATTATTAATTTATTACTGTAGTCTATAGTGTCTGTAAGTTACAGTGCACTGACCTTTGTATTGCTATATAGGCCTCGTTACGGAATCTTTATGAGCAAGTATCAGCACTCAAAGGGGTAGACCCAAAGAAGGTTTGAACCTGATGATTTGATAAAAAATTAGCTTAATGTACCGGTTAACTCTCTCTATTCTGTTCTCATCATTTTACTTTCTTGATTCGAAAAGGTAATCATCGTGGACTTATTTGATGAAGGCAAAGAGACACCTTTGCCGAAATTGCCTGATTCAAATCAAACACTGGAGGAGGCTAACCTGCAAATGGATCAGCGTGTGAGTCTAACCTACACTATCTTATTACTAATTCTGTTTTATACATTTATTTAGTACTAACCTGTATTTTATTTTATTTTTGCAGATTCTTTTAGAAGTACACTCTAATGAAATTATACGCCCTACATTAGGCATGGATTCTACTGGAAATGAGTTGGCTTTGGTTTCCATGGAACCACAAAGATCATCTTTCACAATAGCCGGTGGCCCAAGTTTGTCTAATGGTTATGGACCACGTTATGGCTCTAGTTTGTACCAATCAAGTAGTTTAGGCTCAGTATCTAAAGATATGGAAGATGCACGTGAAACTGTGAGGACTGCTCCTCGAGGAGACAGAGGCTTAGCAGGACTACAGAATTTGGGGAACACTTGTTTCATGAATAGTGCGCTTCAATGTTTAGTACATACTCCGCCGCTCGTGGACTACTTTCTGCAGGATTACACAGAAGAGATCAACAAGCAGAATCCTTTAGGAATGCATGTATGTGGCTATTTTAAATGTTTTGTGCACTGTACAGTGATACTTTATACAATGCATTATGGAGTTTAAGTTTCTGCTTTATGTTCAGGGTGAACTTGCAATTGCATTTGGTGAGTTGTTGAGAAAACTTTGGTCTTCTGGTCGTAGTGCGGTTCCTCCTCGTGCATTTAAAGGAAAACTTGCTCGGTTTGCTCCACAATTCAGTGGATATAATCAGCATGATTCTCAAGTAAGTACTGCATAAGCTTTTAAAACTTTTTTCATTTGAAGCTGTTTTTATATTTTGTCATAATAAGATGACATACCTTCTTTTATAGGAACTTCTGGCATTCTTGCTGGATGGGTTGCATGAAGATCTGAACCGTGTCAAGCAGAAGCCTTATTTTGAGACAAAGGACTCCGATGATCGTCCTGATGAAGAGGTTGCAAATGAGTTTTGGAGCTACCACAAAGCTCGAAATGATTCGATTGTAGTGGATGTCTGTCAGGTACATGCCTGCTCATAAACTTGCTACTCCTTGCCTTAATCCCTCATATATTGCGGTTTAATATTTTGATCAGTGTATATGAGTCGAATTCTTATCACATGTATATTGCTGTTCGTTACTTACAAGCTGAATGTGGTGGATTTTTTTTTCTCAGGGTCAATATAAGTCAACGCTGGTTTGTCCAGTTTGTGACAAAATCTCAATCACATTTGACCCGTTCATGTACTTGTCATTGCCACTGCCTTCGACGGCTACTCGTTCAATGACGGTAACTGTATTTTATGGAGATGGAAGCAGTTTGCCAATGCCATTTACCGTTAATGTCTCAAAACATGGTTCCTGCAAGGATCTGTATCAGGCTTTGGGTACTGCATGCTGTGTTGGAAGTGATGAAACTTTGATTCTTGCAGAGGTAATCCTTGTTGATTGTTACTCCGTTATTCAAGATCTCATTTAACAAAATTTCATTCAAATTGTTCACATGGATGTGCAGGCATATGAGCACCAGATATATCGTTACCTGGATAATGGGGATTCGTTGCATTCAATTAAAGACGATGAGTGCATTGTAGCCTACAGGCTTTCCAGAAAACAAGCTGAATTTCCCAAGCTAGAGATATGCCACCGGTTTCTGGAAAAGTAAGTTATCGTTTTTTGGATTTATATTTTTGAATCTCTTACAGCTGTTTGTAATATGTTATAATGGATGTTTTTTACAGCTCGAATCCAGGTGAAAGAAAGAGATTTCTGACACCCTTGGTTACCTATTTAGAGGGTGCTAAAAATGGCCTCGATATTGAGGCAGCTGTTAACAGAGTTCTGGCTCCACTTAAAAGGAATGCTTTCTCATCATCAAGCAGGAGTGTGGGCATTAAAGTAAATGGCTCTGCCTCAGAAGGTATTGAGGAATCTACCAGTGAATGTAAGATGGACACTGAAGCTGGTAACTCATCAGATGACCAAGATTTGAAGGAAACACATAGTGGTGAATTGTCGTTGAGTTTATGTCTAACGGATGATAGGGGCGCCGGTTGCAAGCCTATTTTAAAAGATTCAGTTATAAAATCTACCAAAATTGTGAAGGTTATACTTGACTGGACTGAAAAGGAACGCAATTTGTATGATGCAAGCTACCTCAAGGATCTTCCGGTGGTGCTTAAATCTGGTGTTATGGCTAAGAAAACTAAGCAAGAATCTATTTCGTTGTTTTCTTGTCTCGATGCATTCTTGAAGGAAGAACCTTTAGGACCTGATGATATGTGGTATGATGATTAATTGCTAGAACATGAGACACTTGTATCCAAGTAATCAGTTTTAGTTATTAGCGTTTGTTGGTTATTGCAGGTATTGCCCTGGTTGCAAGGAACATCGACAAGCAACCAAGAAACTTGACTTGTGGAGGCTGCCTGATATTATAGTCTTCCATCTCAAACGATTCTCATACAGCCGATTCTTGAAAAACAAGCTGGACACCTTTGTTAATTTTCCTATTCATAATCTTGATTTAAGCAAATATGTCAAAAGTAAAGATCCATCGGGTGGATCTAACGTTTATGAGCTGTATGCTATTAGCAATCATTATGGTGGCCTTGGTGGCGGTCATTACTCTGCATATGCAAAGGTAAAAAGCTAACCACCCAATCTGCCACTTTTGTTTTATCGATGTCTTCTCCCCTAAACTTGTGGGCTTCCATATATGTTTTGTAGTTGGTTGAAGAAGACAGATGGTATCATTTTGACGATTCTCATGTAACTCCGGTAAGTGAAGGTGACATCAGGACATCAGCAGCATATCTTTTGTTTTACCAAAGAGTGAAAACTAAACCTGATGAATCAATGGGAGAGTCTTCCAAAGTTCATGAGGATTTTTGAAGATTAGTTTACCTCTAAAAGGATTCAGAAGCTAGTTTATACGCAGCACACCAAAGTCAAATTTGCATTGTAGCATCAGCAGCAACATCTGATCTCACATTTGGCCGATGAAGTTACGGATTGATTGAAATTACAATTGTGCTGCTTAAAGGAAAAAAAATGAGTTTTTGACACACATTTTGGTGACAAGCGGGGGGTGCATATGAGAAATTTGGGGAACGTAATTACGTATAACTAGAAAGCAGGGATGGTGTAGTTATATTTTGTTGTGAATGGCGGACTCGTATTTGCCATTTGAACCAGACACATTCTTGGTTGGAGCTTTGTTGGTATAAAAAGCTTAACACTTTTCCAGCAGCATAATACTTGTTATTTTATTGGAATATGATTTTACTGTTATTTGCAGAGGGTGTGATTTCTTGTGTTACTTTATTTCACCTTTCTGTTGTCTATATGGTCTGCATGATGCATTCAAGCTAATTACATAAAAAAGAACATAATCAAGAAACCACTGCAGATAAGTTTGGTAACCATATGGTCTGCATAAGCTAACCACAAGATCATTACATGCGGCAAAACTAAAGAGAACAGATCATCATAGAAAATTGGTCGTTAGCTCTTTCAGCTTCTGTCTGGGTAGGAATCGTGTTCAAGTGTCTACTTTCGACCCTTAACTTCAGGAAACGTCGACCAATGCGCAAAAATAGTCAAAAATTGAATTATATCGTGCTTGGCTACTTAATAAGCTGGATACGGTTGCGCTAATTGCAACTCTTATATGTCAGATGAATAATTTCAACATCTTGGCTTATGCAAATAACAATAATCAATTTGTCAACCAAATTCGTTTATATTTATTTAGAAACTTATATTATTGAGGTAAATAATAAGCGTTATGTTTGCATTTTAGCTTGTTGTGAAAGGGTATAAAATAAAAAATGATCTAAAGTTGAAGGGTTGAAACAGACTTAGGAATAATCACAAAACGCAAGGGAAAAAAAAAACTTTCAACTTTCCACAAAATTTTTACAAACAAAGTTCCACAAAATGACTTGTCACCAATCAAATTAATTTTAATCAATTATCTCTCTACTTTTTACATTCATAACTCTGAATAGATGCATGACAAATCATTTTGTGAGAAATTTTTTTGTAAACAATTTGTGGATGTAGAACACCTCTTTATGAATGAAAAACCAAAGACGAAATTGAGAGGGGGTGATTAATTAAAATGGTGTGATCATCTTTTGTTTACTAGTTTACTGAATTGCCTATCTCTTTAATTTAGGTGGGCCAAAATTTGATTTATTGTGCTAAATACGTTACAACACGTACATACTAAGTAGTAACAAATAAAAATGTTGGGTTGGCCATGGCCCATCCCAGCTTCTACTTAGCTCCGTCCCTGCAAAACCCTATTTGAATCATGGCAAACAACAAGAACGATATCGAAGAAGCTATCCAGAAATTAAGTGATGAGCAGATAACTATTTTTAAGGTTAGAAAATTGTCCAAAATCGCTGTTTTGCCCACGAGAGGCTCCTCTCTTGCTGCCGGTTATGATCTTTCTAGGTTTCATTTTTACAATTCTCTTATATTTATGTTTTTACTCAAGTTTTATGATACGAACCTTCTCATACTAGGCTCGTATCGGTTCATAAGTTCAAATGTAGTCCAAACGTACATACTAAGTAGTAACAAATAAAAATGTTGGGTTGGCCATGGCCCATCCCAGCTTCTACTTAGCTCCGTCCCTGCAAAACCCTATTTGAATCATGGCAAACAACAAGAACGATATGGAAGAACCAATCCAGAAACTAAATGATGAGCAGATACCTATTTTTTTAAGGTTAAGAAATTGTCCAAAATCGCTGTTTTGCCCACGAGAGGCTCCTCTCTTGCTGCCGGTTATGATCTTTCTAGGTTTCATTTTTACAATTCTCTTATATTTATGTTTTTACACAAGTTTTATATGCGAAATAATACTTATTTTGAATCGTCAAAAGACCTCTTGAATAGTGCGCTCGAAAAGAGCGTAAAAGAGGTTCTAGATAGACATAACCTTCTCCCAAAAATCTTTATAGCAGTTGTAGCTATTTGTTTGTTGTTGAAAAAGCAGATCACCTAACTATTTTTTCTAATTTTTTTAAACATCTAACAAGTTCGTTTACCTTTCAACGATCAATAAATAGCATGTAACATTAGGAAAAAAAGATTTTGA
>BQNB010178024.1:0-10282 GCA_026074375.1 Tanacetum coccineum
AAAAGTTATTGTAGATGAACTTCTAGGAGAATTGATTAGCAGACCAACTCGTTCTTCTTTCCATAAAACACCATCTTCATATTAATAGTGTGTGTGTATGTGTATGTGTGTTTGATAAGTTAAGGGAGATGGTTCAACATGTGTGCTACTATAGGAACGCACAACGGGTGTTAACTGAAGATCAGAATCATCTATATCTAGACTGAATTTCCATGGTTCATTTTCGTTATTGAAATTGGAATCCATTTGAGAGAGTTGGAATAAGAAGTTGTGTGACAAATTAAGAAAATGGTGAGGGCTATTTATAAGGGAAAATTTTGAAAAAACTAAGAGAGTTAGACAACACAAATGTTTTTTTCTGTAACAGATAAGACAACTCAATGACTATGTTGTCTATCACTTCAAATTACATGCGATTTAGTAAAGTATCTGACAAGTAGGCCGCTTTATCTTAAATTTATAGATGCTTATATAGGGAGAATAAGTTTTTGGCGGGTGTTTTCTAGGTTAAAATTACAATTACCAATCTACTAAAAATAAAATGACCAATCTACAAAAAATTAAATGACATGACCGAATTTAAAATTACATTACCAATCTACTAAAATTAAAATACATAATTTAAAAATACATTACAAACAAAACACTTAGACAATGCATGCTAACTTAAAAATTAAATAGATAAAACAACCTACGCTGGTTATTAAACATTAAGAAGAATTAGTGATTCTTTGTAGGGGCAAATGAAGAATGATCCATGGTTAGATTCGACAACAAGTTTATACCAAGTTCGGAACAGTCTATGGAATACTTCCACGACTTTGAAACTGTACGAAATTGGAGTAAAGATTTCACTGGAAGTCTATTCATGATAGCCAATTGAAGGTCAAATGGTATATTCTCAGATATTGTTTAGAAATTTTACTGGTTATAGTTCTAAGATTAATTTTACTAGGTATAAATACAGCATTACATATAATATTTAAAAACATTGATAGGACAACTCTCTGACATTGACTAGATCACTCTTAACTTTGCGCGATCTACAAATTTTAACTTTTATTTAAAAGCATTGATAGGACAACTCTATGACATTGAATGGATCACTCTTAACTTTGCGCGATCTACATTTTTCAACGGATTATAGCCCTATACTACCGCCAAAAACTCCCGCCAAATACTCCTGCCAAAAAATCCCTCCAAATTCTCCCGCCAAATACTTCCTCCAAAAAACTATTTTTACCATAAAAGCAGATATTATCCTCACAATCACCAACAGATCACACACATTCTTACCATCACAACCACAAACATATCACACTGTTATTATGGTGAAGATGGTGCCATATGAAGCTTTTGCGTGTCGTTGTGGAGCCGAAGATGTAGTTCTGCGAGAATCGTATAAACATGAAACCCATAGTAAACTATACTATGCATGTCCACGATCAAAGGTGAATAATCAAATGCTTTTTTTGTGTGTAATATATAAATAATGTGGTTAGTTGTTAAAACTCATTATCTTTACTCTTTAACAGCCTCGCGAAAACACTTTCGGATGTAAATTTTTTTTGTGGAAGGAGGAACGAGTCCGTCTACTGGTTGGTTCTCCTGGAGCTTCAACGACTCTAATTTATTCTCTATGATCTTCATCGACTCCAATTTATTCTCCAGGATCTTTAACACCTCCACGCTATTCTCCATGAGGTTCAACACCTCTAAGCTATTCTCTGGGAACTTCAAGAAATGCAGAGTGCTCAAACTGCAAGCACTTGCTTGATAAGATAACGGTACTCGAGGCAACGGTGGATATGTATATGCATCCGGAACAACACACAGTTAATTCAGCCGCACTATTTCACGAAGTTTACAATAACATGGGAAAACTTGATTTGGAGTAGTTTGTCATTTGGAATGTAATTCGTATGCTTTAAGCGTCGGTTTGTAAGTCTCGTATGATTATCGTTCTAATATGTTTAAGTGTCTGTTTGTAAGTCGCTTGTGTTACTACAAGTGGTATGTATAATATTTAACTAAATGAATGTTTGTTTTTGTGTTACTTGACGAATGTGCATCTTGAAAAAGTATACGGTATATCATGTTCAACTATAGAAGGGTAGTGCATATCCTGACCGAACCGAGAAAACGGAGTGTTTTTTTATATAGTTATTATTTAAAACCACACAACGAACCGAGAAAACGAAGTGTTTTTTATATAGTTTTTATATAGTTATATGTTAAACGCATATTTTAAAACCACACAAGAAACCGAAATCTTTTTTTTAGTATTTATATATTTTAAATAATAATTATATATTTTATAAGTATCTTTATAAATTATTATTTATAAAATATATAATTATAAAATATATTTTATAAATAATAATGATTTAAAAACATAATTAATTTTTTTAATAAAATAAATAATCCCGGGCGACATGTCGCCCGGGAAATATGAGCGGGAAAAATTAGAGCCAGGAGTTTCGCTAAATTTTTTTGTTAAATTTTAATTAAAAGTTTCCCGGGCGACATGTCGCCCGGGATACTCTAACGTATTTTAATTAACACTAAAACTTTGTTACTTACATCTTATTTCAAGATATTGATGTATGCTATGAAATATGAAATGTTTCATGCCATGTATTCTGATACGATGCGAGAATAGCCAAAGTTATTCTTTATTTCAAACAAAACGACTTCTAAACTGTCATTTTGCAATATGTCACCTCTAGCTTAAAATGGCCAAGAACGGATACGATACGCTACCATATGATGTCAAGTTTTTCTCTTTTATGAATATTTAGTGCATGGGTTCAAATTTACATATATTTAAATTGGATTGATTCAACATGTAAGCCAAGTTGATCTTCATCTATATCTTTTTCGCTCTAACTGCTTGCAAGTTTTTAATAAGAATCGGCACTAAAAATAAACACCGGCTACGATATGATGATATAAATTGCGTTAGAGAATTATTGTGCGTTGCAAGTAGTTCTTTAATACAAACATCTATCTTTTTTTTTTGGAATTGCATATATACCCGATAAAATTTAATTAGGTTGTGAGTATATATGCACATATGCAAGTTTTGATGTGCATATACATAATTCCCTATTTTTTTAGACACTTAAATATTATTTTAGAAAAATAGCAAGAAGCTAGAAAATACAACAGCCAAACCTAAAAGCATAGCACTTAAATTACATTCCTCAGCGATAAACATCTACTAAAAATTGATATAGAATTTTAGGGTTTAAATGAGTTGAGTTTTTTATATTACATGAGCTCAAAATTAGTTAGAGACCGATATAGTTGCATCGTTTCGACTACGAATACAATAATAAACTAGATATAGTTCGATATGTAACAATTCTTTGTTCTTGCTTTGGCCCTCGAAATCATTAGGTTTAGAAGTTAATTGGTTAATCACTAACATACAATTCTATGTATCATATACTCCATGAATATACAAATTAAACACCAGTCTGTCTGGCATAATGAAATGGAATATCAAATTATTTGAATCAATGGAGTAATAGGTCAAATGAAATAATTGAATGATTCACTACTAGTAATGATAATGTTAGATTAGTATAATAGAGTGGAATGAAATCAACTAGAACGATACTAAAACATGATACGGAGTCTGTGATTATGAGTTGTTAAAAAAAACGTTTTTGTGTGATTTTGATTCCCTTCTGTGATGGAATAAGAAGAAAAAAAAAGTCGAACACTACCGGTACCAAAGGTTTGCTTTGCCTCGTATATATTGTTTGTTATGTACGCGCGAAGCGGAGCGGGGCGTCCGCGCCCCGCCTCCCGAACCTCCTCACCGTATGAAACGACGCTCCCTCTCTTCTCGCCGAACCGGTCGCCGACCCCTGACGAAGGGCCGCCGTCGACGCGTCCCGCGAATCGTCGCCTCTCCGTCCCGCGCGAACGAAACCCGAATCCCCGCCGAAATCCATCGCCGTCCGCCGTAATACCTTTGGTAGGAGGGCGGGCTTCGCCCTTCGATACCCAGAAACGAATCGTACTCACCACCAGGCGACGCGCTCCGTCAGCGTACGCTCTCGTGGTGTAGGGCGGTGGAGTTAAGGGGGAACTCGCGGTCGCGAATCCATCGCACCCCGCTCTCACCTCGATCGCGCTCGCTCTCACTCCTATCGTACAAAGGTTTGCTTTGCTAATCGTATTATATTGTTTTGTTATTTGTTAGCTGCAGACGTGCAGAATCGCTCTGGGTGTTTTGTTTTAGTGATAAAAAGACTGTGATTATTATCTTTTTTATAATAAAACGCTAAATATACATAATTTTGGAGTTTTCTATCATATTTGAATCATATGAAGTTTAAAAATTAGGACCAGTATCAGAACGCCTCTGATTTCTGCCACGTAGGCAAAATCGTGTGATCTGAATTGGTCATAAAAAGTCAAAATTAATAATCAATTTGGTCAAAATAAATACTTGTGGTGAGATAATATGCGGAGAAAAAAAACACATATCAAAAATATCATGTGTAATTTGTGAAGAAAAAAACTTGAAAAAGTTAGAGGTTATTAATAAAAAATTTAGTGATTTTTAATTTTAATAAATTAATGGAGGTTAAGTGTAAATTTAAAGTTTACATGTTTTATTATACTTTAAATAAATAAAAAAATAACTCCCCTTAAACTTTATACCCCGTAGACTTTATATTTTAAAATATTAACAAACGTAATACAGATTTTTTACTTGCCAAACAAGATTTAACAGTAAATTTCATTCTACATTCGCATATTCTACGCCCGAAGATTTTTTGATGTATTTTTCATTGCGGTCGAAATTATGTTGTACAACCAAATAGAAAAACACGAAGGCACATAAAATTTCATAATTAATACAAATGGTTTGCTAGCTATCTTTCATTGATGTGTTCTGGAAGAATTGATTTTTTTTTTTTTTGTATTAATACGTACTAAATTTTCTAACATTAAATTTCTCAATAAGTCTTTATTCCATCGCTGACATGTATGTACGCGATATAACTCATATATAAACAATCTAGGGTAACCTATTTCTATCTTTAAAAGTTGTTGGTGATCTCGAAAAGAAATGGGGTAAGTATAAAACTCTTTTTACTATTTGTATATGTATTTATAAAGAGTACTAGAAATAGGTAATTCTTTGTTTTGGACCAAAACATATTGTATGTACGAAACTTTAATATCTTATTGAGTTTTTTTAGCATTTCTATATTTATACAATATTGACGATTTTGATACTCAACTTTTTGCTTTTAATTCGATTGCGAAGCTAATCTGCTCTCTTCTTTACATGTTTTAACACCAGAAAGTGCTGTCCATTAAATTAATTGTATAGCCTGAACTCCTAGTAATGCATACTATGTACATCATAAAACATATACAATATCAACTGTCATAACGCCAAGTAAGATAACCAGCTTGCCAGTGTGTGGTGCAATGGTTCGAGATATACGAGGAGAAAACTAATCCCCTTGTTGGCCTCAAGGCGCTCGCATGTGCCGACTTCGGCGCTACCTAAAAAGTAGATTTTGTTATGAGATTAGTAGTGCTCACAATTTGTGAGTTAGTTTAACAGGTAAATCAAAAGAAAAAAAATTAGTAATTATCCTACAAGCTCATATAAATATATATAAGAATATGAATGCTTTTATTTTAACTTCATATGATTATACGTTAATACCTCTTATAACACATAACTTTTAAAATTAAAATAAAAGAATAAAAATCTTGCATGTATTTGTAAAAAAATTATGTCTAATCCCCGTTTGCGTGCCGCTAGGGCATTTAAAATTAGTATAAAAATTTGTGACTGGTTGAGTTTCAAGTTCAAATTAATGATAGGTTGCCAAAAAACGTTCAAGTGGCTGCCCGACAACCTTCCGAATTGAGGAAGTTTATATGGTTTCATTAGTTATGGATAACTGGTAGAATTTTTTGCTTGTTCAAACCACATAGATTAATTGATAAAAAATCAGAAACTACAGTTAGGAAACTTGGCAATGAAGTTAAAATGACAATAATACCCTCATTTTTGGTTAGTATATTTAAAAAACCGGTTGAGGTTGGCAAAAGCACATAAATAAATTATTGGAAAGAAATTTAAATAATTTGAATGAAATACAATTTTTAAGACTTCGTGCGGGTCGTAAAGTAGCGATGATGATGTTCCACTCGTGTGGTATGTCACCGTCAAAATAGCAACTTCGTGGTCCCACTCGTGTGCCATGGCCAGACAACATAATTCTCATTTGTAAGTTTCATGGTAAAATAACGTTTAGATTTGATTATAAATGTTTTTTTTTACTAAAGTTAAGGCTCTCATAATATATACTCACGTTTTGAAAAGAAAGAAAGTAGAGTGAAGAGTCAAATTGTTGTAACTCATGTTTTAAAAACGGCGCGATTTTTAACTTGATTTGGGGGGCGAGCCCATCATTCTCAGGTAATGGTCAATCGGTTTTAACGCTCGATTTATCGGATTTGTTTCGTTCACAAAAACAGGTTTTTTTTACTGGCCACCCAACTGGTTGTACGCGTATTCATGGTACGGTTCGAAGTTTAACCGATTATAAAAAATTAGTAGTAACTAGTTTTTCTAGTTAAGGGTTTAAGGCTTTGATAAACATATTTTTTTAAATCAAGTGATTATTTTCTTCCAAGTATTTAATTTTTTTGTTTGCGCAGGCATATGCTAGTATCAAATTGGCCTTTTACATATGTGATAACTACTCATAATATTTTCAACTTAGTTAAATAAGAGTCAAATTAAAGATACATATTTTTATCTAAACTAGATGATGCATCTCGTTGCATTGATCAATAAAAAGACATAGGTATGCCCGCGCGTTGCCGCGCGGCGGGGTCCGGTTTTGTCTTACTCTTTGTTATAGATGTGGGGGTGTTGTTTTTTATAGCATGATTGCCACGGCGTGTTGATGGCACGCTCGGGTATTTTTTATTTTTATTATTTTGTGCGGGTTTATTTTTATCTTTTGGTCTCATGTTTAATAGTTTTTTTATATGGGATTTACTATGTGTTGTGGCGGGCGTCCGTAATGTCGTGTGTATTTTTTATCTGAATAAATCTAGATATTTGTTTCTTGCGTCACATGTAGCTAGTGGGTATTTTTTGATTCTGATAATATATCAATCTCACGCGCGCGCGCGCAAATAAAATTTATGTTTTTTTGTCGCGCGCCATCGCGAGTCAGCTTAATTTTTTTTTTTTTATTATTTTGTATGACAAGAGTCTTGATTTTTTTTTATATCAAGCTTCTCGCGCGCAGCTCGCCGCGGTCTCGGTTGCCGTGGATATTTTTTGACAAAAATAATATGTACTTTTGTTATTTTGTTTTTTATTTTGTGTGTTCCGAGCATCTCGCGCGTTTTTTTTAAATTTGCCTGGTTAAAGAAAAAGCAAAAAGAAATAAAAAAAATAAAATGGGTTTATGTGTTGGTGGGCGTTAATGTCGTGTGTATTTTTTTATCTGTATATAAATTCTATATTTTTTTTTTCCGGCGCTCAGTGTCATGTGGGTATTGTTTTGTTCAGAATAAAATCAATACACTTTTGTAAAACAATTTGTTTTATTTTGAGTTGCCACGAGGCAAATTTTTTTTAATTATTTTGATGCAATAGTTTATTTTTTTCATATATCAAGCTTGATTGTGTTTGGTCTCGTAGCGCGATATTTTTGATCAAAAATTATTTTAGTTACTTTGTATTTTTGTTTTTTTAATTTGTGACCTTCCGTAACAAATTTTTTTTTTAAATTTGCCTGGATAAGGTAAAAAAAAAAAAAGGGCCGCGCCCATGGGTGGTATACAGTAGACTTACTGTTAGCGACGGCATTATTCTCGCGTCGCGCGCCATTTTTTTTTCTCATTTGGTCGTGGTTTTATTTTTTTCAGGGCTCTCATGTTTAATAGTTTATTTGTCACTTTTTCTTTGTATAGGACGCCGCACTTATTGTGTGGGGCACGTATCGTTTTAAAGGTTTCTTTTTTTGGCTATACGGTTTTCCTTTTTTTAATATAATGTTTATTATGGTACATGGACAACACCTTCTTTTTTTTTTTTTTTTGTATTTGTGTGGGTTTATTTTTTAGGTCTCATGTTTAATAAGTTTTTATTTGTCGCGTGGTTATTTTGTTCGGTCATCTTGGTAAATAGGTTGGTTTTTTTTATTGATGGGCTTATGTGGGGTGGGGCGCTCATGTCGCAGGTATATTTTTATCTGAATATGTCATTATTTTAATGTATAGTTTCTTTTTTTTTCTATTTTATTGCTGAACCGGTTTTTTTTCGTTTTTGCTTACATTGGCGTACAACAAAAAAACTCTACAAAAAATAAAAAACCAAAATGGGCTGGCCCTAATTGGTTTCGGACTCATTTCTGACAGCCCAATGATAGCCGGCATTATTATTTTTTATTTTTTTTATATGTTGTGGTTTTAATTTTTCAGCCTCGATGTTTATAGTTTTTTTTTTTTTTTTCTTATGTGGGCTTATGTGTGGGCTCATGTTTAACAGGTTTCTTTTTTTGGTTTACGGGTTTTGTTTTTATTCAATATAATTTTATCAGGAACACATGGCGTTTTTTTCATTTGTAATTCTGTCGTGGGTTTATTTTTCATCGCTCAAGGTATGATGTTTAATAGTGCGGCCGTTAATTTTTGCGTTATAATTTTTATTTTCAGATTCTTTTTATTTTGTTATTTTAGTGCGGGTTTATTTTTTCCTGGTTCATGTTTAATAGTTTGTTTTTTTTATATGGGCTTATGGGTTGGGGCCCTCATCGTCGCTGAAACAAGTATTTCTTTTTTATTGATAAGTCGCAATTTTTTGTAGTTTTTTTTTTTTTTATACGCTCTCGCACGATTTTTTTTCTAAAGCCTAAAAAAACAAAAAAAAAAAAAAAAAAAAAAAAAAAAAAAAAAGTGGGCCGACTTGTCTTCTTTATGCCCAGCCCAAGTGGGCGGGTACTGTACAAGGCGGTACCTTGTGCAAACGCTGCCAAAAGAACGGCAGCGTTTATATCCTTTTATACAGTACTATATATATAATTTTATGGCGGCAAGCTTTTATACTTACATGGTTATTTATTTTCATCAACCATGAACTAACAAAATAATGAAAAGAAGTTGTAATATAATGTCTTATATAATTATATAATAGAGTTTGTGAATGAATTTTTAAAAATTATTAGTGTCCAGACTATATAAAACAAAAAATCTCCTTCTTTTATTATAGAACCTACTTAAAAAAAATTGTTATGCAATTTTATGAAATATTTGGTTGGAAATTGTTAAGGCAACTATTTCATTAAGATAACATCGTTTAAATTTTTATAAGAGAATTTAAGTTTGAAAGAGTATTTTAAAGATTAAACATTACTCACTTTTATCTTAATAGGTATCTTAAGCATTACCATCCGACTCAAAATACAACAAAATTTTTTGAAATTTTGAAGGACAATCTATTTCTTATTAACAACTATTGTATTCAGTAAAAGTGCACGTATTTAAAAATAGTTAATACATACAAAATGGTATTGGAATATAAGTGATCCGACAAACTATACATATAATGAGTTGGTTATTTGGTACGGAAGAGGGACAATGATGATAGAGTTGAGGTGGTGTTAGGCTGTGCTAATCCAAAACAAAGCCTATTTTATCTGTTAACTGGAAATTGGTACTGGCTAACAAAGTACACTAAATACCCATTTAAAAAGGAATTAAGATGATTTTAATACAAGAACAGCTACTTACATATAAAGTAAATGATATGTTTGTTGTCATGTTAATGTTGTATCTTATGCGTGCAACATATTCCCTCCGTCCCAAAATTATTGTCCCCCGACAAAAAACACACAGTTTAAGAAAAATGCATTTATTACTGTTTTCTCTTTCTTACTTTTTGACAAAATGACAGTTTTACCCTTAGCTAATTAATTAAAGTCTTCTTTAAAGTTTGTAATAATAATTTCAAACAAGGGTTCATGATACGGGTATTTATGACGGTGATAGTGATGTAGAGGAGGCCCAGGAAACATTATTTGAGAAGAGTGGAAAGAACGAAAATAATTTGGATGAGGAACATAAGAATAAGCAGGAAAAGAATTCAGAGGATCCATTTAATATATACAAGTTGCTTAAGAAGAAAAAAGACACAACTGAGAATGAAATTAATTCGGAACAAACTATGAAGTATCCTCCTGGTTTCACACCAAAAGAGGGTTCTGAAGAGATTGGT
>BQNB010178029.1:0-12909 GCA_026074375.1 Tanacetum coccineum
CCTTCTTTTGCTGCCTGGTTGGCTTTTCTGGATACTGAATGGTATTAGCAGGAACGAGAACAATTAGTTAAACGACTAGAACGCATTGTCAAGAAAATGAATAAAGCAAGGCATGCTACACAGTTGTTTGCGAAAAGAGAAACAGCCTAACCATCGATACGATATATATATATGGTTTACATCTGCAGCTGTTCCATCTAGATAATACATGGTCGAGAAGCAAAGCATTGGTAAATCCGCACATACATGGGTCAAGTGAAATGCACAGCCAGGCTGTTTTTCTTTGTTCACGCCATTGCTTGGTATACATTGCTTCAGATTTACGTATTCCATTACAGTCTAGGAGGATGAGACTACTTTCTGAATATAACGACTTACTAAAATACAGGGGACACCAAAACATATATATCTAGACATGGACGGATGATTGAAGGGGTTGTAAGGGGTGGTTATGCAATTTTCAATCTACCCCCCCACCCCCAAAAAAAAAACAAAAAACTTGGTGAAGCTCCGTCGCTGTATCTAGAGAAGGTATATGATATAGGCATGTAGAAAGCAATAATGAGGGCCCTGTAGCAACAACGAAAGCAGGTGATGGCGAGGCACAGTTTCACATGTTTATCTGGATCAAGTTAAAGATTAACTGTATGACCTGTCTTGGCTTTCTTTATGAGGGAGCTCAAAGAATCCATGTGGATGTGTGTGTTTTCTGCCAATAACATCATATGAGTCTAGGCAGTACATTCCTGCAGAACTAAATTCACTGAGATATGCCTCAAAGTACAGACAGTGCAAGTGCAAAAGAGTCAACAGGAAAACAGAATATGTACTAAGCATGTGATTAAGAAGGATATCCTTTCTCATTATATAATACAGAAGTTAATGAATGGATGGATGATAAGGTTAGTCGTTGAATAAGATATTGGGCGGAAATGGTAACTAGCCTTAGGGTCTTATGCGACTGGAAATCCCATTGAAGCTATAAATTTATATGGTCAAAGAAGCTCTGATCTACAGGGCAGAGTGTTGGGGCACTGAAGGACATGTAAGGAATAAGGATGCAACATCAATGAAAGCATATATGTGGATTTTTCTGAAAAAATTTGAGGAATAGAAGTGGACATTATGGTAATTGCGAGAAGGTTAGTGAGACTGCTTTGAATGGTTTGTTCACCTTGAGCACAGACCTTTGAATTCACTAGTTAGATAGGGATATATGTACTAAATCATGATCGTCAAAAATAGTAAGAAGCTGTTAAGATCATTCAAGATTGGCACAGAGAATAATGAAGAAGCAAGTGCATTATCCAAGATGAATAAGTTGAGTAAAGGAGTGTATGCACTGATCATATTTATATCATGTCACTTAATTACAACTTATGTTGGTTTAAGCTTTCTACAACAATTATGTGTATAATTGTTAGCCTGCCCCATGTAGTTCGGTATAGGCTTAGAGTGATTGTTGGTTCACGTCTTTAAGATATGAATTAGTTAGCCATATATAGTCGAAAAAAGGTCTTAATGTGATTGTTGGTTTATATTTTTAGAAATTGAATTGGTTATCCATGAACAGCTTGCCGCTTTACCTACTGTTTCAAACTCAATGACAGGTTTAATGGCCCTTCCTAGATCATACAAAGAAGCAATGTACTTTATTAATGCAACCCCATGGGGGGGTGCATTGTAGTGCCAGTTACCACGTTACAATAGCATTATGCTAATAGTGACAGCTGCTGACTTCATATAAAACCTATCTTCAGAGGATCTAGAGAGCATATAAAACTGATAATATACACCCATTTATTAAAGCATAAAGCTTGGTGCAGTATAACACAACCCAAAATTGCACTTTATAAGGGATCAGCGCCTGTTGGTTTCTGTGACACTGTAAACCTAAGTTAATCTCACCTTTTTCGCTTAACTCTGAGAGTTTTATACATACACAAAAACACAGATGTAAATTTCTTTTTTTAAATACACAATGTCCAAAAGATTATCACAATTAACTAACCAGAATATACCTGAGCACCAAGAGTGTGAATGAAAGTCCAAGTGGCCCTTCCAAGCTCTTCTCTAGTCACTGGACCAGCCTGCAGCAGAAATGACAAGCATAATGAAATCCATAATCTCATGGAACATGTAAAACTATTGCATAACCATCACTTTCAAGTATCGTGATTATATTTTCAGAAAGCTCATGAAAGGGAGATATGGGAGCATAAACTCCAATACCACCTAAGGGATGTTGCCAGGCATCACCAGTTAAATGCTTGATAGTAAAGCATCACCGATCATGTCAGAGAAAAGACCTTACTATAACGCCCATAAAGATGATATACTTGCCTAAAGGTAACGAATTCAGAAGCTAATAACAAAAACATCTTATAAACAGATTAAACCCAATGAACTGCATCTGCTAGTTTGCCTATCAATGACACGCCTAATTTGTTACAAAAACACACACCAAACTTGTTCATAACCTAGATCCATGGACCTTCTGTGTCGTAATAAGCCCTCTATTGCAACATCTCTAGTTGACCCACATTGATGTGTTGATGACACTTGACAGTAAGGTTTGAGTAGAACATCTGATTGGAAAATGCTTTATCCTCCTAAAAGTTCCTTCTAGTTCATCCTCCTAATGATAAGAGCTCAACACTTGGCTGCTAGTTCTCGCTCTTCAAGTTATCCAATGATTTTGCCACATGTCATGATAATAAAGTTACGAGGATAAGTGGGAGGAAATTCTAAGAGGATATAGCACTCCTCCATTTTTTAAAACATTTTTTTATGCCTTGCAGTACAAATTGATGTTTGCTTACAAAAATAACCCTATACACGTACACACACTTCATCCATACATTTTCTAATCAATTTTAAATAACCTATGATAAATGACAACACTTTAGTACATACAACTAGTAACAACGAGTCAATGATATAACACCACATCATACTCCTCGTTCAGGACTTACATCAACTAGTTAATCTCACAAGTCACAAACTTGGCTAAAACTAATAATTTATGTGGGTTGACTCAAACAACCACATTCCCACAAACTTTCACACGCATACCTTCCTAATCTCTTGACAAATACACAGTATTATCAATGACCAGTGTTGCAAAACAAGGGCTACAAGGGCGAGTAATTGGCGATTACTCCTACAAGGTCAATGACCGTATAATCGCCGATTACTCATTACAAGGTCAAAACTCGATCAAACTCGGTCAAAACTCAGTCAAAACTCGCTTTGAAGTATTTGAACAATTGTATTAATGTTTCTAAACATATTTTTATGGTCCTATGAACAATTCTATGGTCCTAGGAACATGTGATACGCATTATGTATAAAAATTCAAATCCGATTAACCCAGATCGACTAGCGCCTAGCGTCTTTTGCAACCATCCTTTAAACACACGTTAATAAAAAAAATTAAGAACCACATTTCTTAATCTATAATCACTACACTATACCTTTCCTAATCTCTCGCTAAATAAGTAAAATCTGCTCATCAAACAGTTGACGGGCATGACAAATTCTCACATAACAGACTACACTACACCAAATAACCAACTTTTCATCAAACAGTTGGCGGGCATTACAATTTCTCAACACTACTTGATAAAAGCAGCTACCTTTCCTAAAATTTCATCAAAAAGATACAAATTTTTCATCAAACAATTGGCGGGCATTACGATTTATCAATACTACTTCACAAAAAGCAGCTACCTTTCCTAAAATTTCAGTAAAAAGATAAAAACATTTCATCAAACAGTTGGTGTGCATAACAAAAAACAGAAATATAAACAAAACCCATCTTGTATCACACCAAATGAATCAAAATAAACAATTGTGCAACATAAAAAGCAGCATCTACCTTTGTGTGTGAAATTGAAGAATCAGGGGGTGGGTTTTGTGCAGATATAGAGACTGAAAGATGTGGGTTTGTGGGTTTATTGGGGGGTGTTTGGGGGATGGTAATGAATTTGGAGAGATTTGATTGGAGGGTTAATGAGATTCTTGAAAAGGTGTTGCAGATTAACTCAACAGGGTTTGGGTTTTCAGACATTTTTGTTTGGATTGATAATCAAGACTCGCGGGAACTCTCTATTGTGTTGTTTAATCAACAGTTTTAAAATAAGCTGGAAAATTATAAAATATAAGGCGAAATCAAATAAGCTCACACTTATGAGCTGAAACAATATGTTCATATTTTGGTTTATCTTTTCTCTCATATTTTGTCTTCGGCTCGTTTCAGTTTTATGTACAACCCGTCAATATGTTCTATCAGACCAAACCGGTTTGAAGAACCGGTTCAGTCGAACATGAACAAACATATTTCGGTCTGATTTTCTATCGACTTTTTTTTATCTTTGGTATGTGGTTCGGTTCGGTTCGGTTTTTATAAGTAGTCAAAATACATATCTAGTTTTACTTATGCTATTTTAATCAGTTGTGGCAAAACGGATTATTTGGCATCTTACAATCTTCGTCAAATTGTTTTTAAATTTTAGCGGATAAAATCACAACTAGATGAAATTTTGCGAGACACTTGTGAAGAAGAAGTGGTAATGCGTCAATATGAGTAACAAACGTCACCTCACAAAACATGAATATAAGCTCTTGTTTCTGAGCTCGTAATATGTTAACGCGTACTTTAAGACGACATACCTCCTAACTCATTTATGTAAATGGGTAAAGGGTCAAACAAGTTGCATTGGTTAAGTCGATGAGCTCCTTTAAGTATTTAACACATGATAACTTACAATTCTTAAAAGGAAAAAGTACATTGTGTTTTTAAGTTAAAGAGTTAACTATATTTTTAGTCTTTATCGTTTACTAGGTATAACGGTAGGTTTTAGTCTATTAGTTTGATTGTAACGGCCTTCAATAATTATTAAAAAGTGTAATTGTTAAAAATCATTACTATCGATAATGATTATTAAAAATATGTAACCGCATCCACCATATAAATCCACACAAACCATTTCATATCTCCCCACACAAATGTTATTTTACAACAAAAAATAATCTCTCAATATACCTTCACTTTCACTTCTCAACTCTTACGGGTACTTTCTGCAGATATTCTTTATATTTTTGTTAGAAAACGCTTATTTTAAACGTTATAAGAAATATTTACCACAATATCACATATCGTTAATTATCTGCATCTAGAAATTACCGGTGCTATGCACGGGTACTCGTCTAGTTTGTTTAATTTCAAAGGTTTGGGATGCGGAGTTAATTGTATTTTGTTTGTCAGCCCTGCTCCTCAAGTTGTGCTTTTTACGCTTATATATGTTATCATATTTTGGATAATGGTTCATATAAAAAGGATTTATCTTTCAAAGAATAAATTCATGTTGGTGCAATAATCCCATCTCCAAAGTAAGGTTCACAGTTAAAAGTTCAAGTCATCAAGATATAATTATCAGTACATGCATACTTATATTTTGTTATAGTTGGAGATGCTAAAAAAATTGGATCTGTTTGTGGAGGTGTTTGGATTTTATGTGTTTTTGTTTTTAAATAAAAAAGTCAAAATGATAATAATAATATTCCACTTAGTAAAATAAGGGTATTTTAGTCATTTTATATATTTTAACTAGTCAAACTAACCGTCTACGATAAATAGACCAAAAGTGTTACGGATCGTCCAAACTGTACAATATCCGTTACTTTTTAAATTATTTGACTAAAACCGTTATACCCGGTAAATCACAAGGACAAAAAATGTAGTTAACTCTAAGTTAAAATTTGAGGGTACGGGTGTAATCGAGTCAAGCCGAACTTGAGCTTGACAAGGCTTGAGCTTGGCTCGAATATTATAATGTATGCTTGAGCTTGGCTTGATAGCTTGACGAGCTTTAATCATTCAGGCTTGAGCTTGGCTTGAATAAAGCTCGAGCTCGACTCAAAAAGCTTGAATTTATACATAAACATATAATCTATTGCTAAATCTATCAATAAATTCATAAAAATACACGATGAGCATAAGAGCAAAAAAACTTATATAAAACATTCGAGAGAATTGTCCTTTCACACATATTTAAGATTGCATATATAAATATGTATAATAAAAATATATATGTTCTATGAGGCTCGAAAACCTCGATAAAAGTTGAGCTCGAGCTCGAGCTCGGCTCGTTATGTGTTTCGAGCTTGTTTATTGGGCTCCGGCTTGGGCTTGAGCTCGATAAAAGCTCGACTCGATCGAGTCAATTTAAAGCTCGAGCTCGAGTTGCTTGATAAAAAATTGGTTCGTTTGCACCCCTATTTAAGGGGAAAGAAAAAGAAAATGTAAATTTTTTATTGTGTTATTTTGGTTTTTCTTTCTAAGAAATGAAAAGTAATTTGAGAGGAAAAAAAATCTTCATCTCATTTTGGTCTTTTAAAAAAATCAGATACTAACAATTAAAGCTACTTTCTTTTTCATTTCTCATATTTCAAAAACATATAAACCAACACTTCATTTACTTTTCATTTTTCTTTATGTTAAAACTTAAGAACGTATACAACTATTGGTTTTTGGTGTTGTGTTGTACTACAAAGATTCGAATCATTTTACTTCATATTGTGAAAAACTGAAAACCCAGTCGGATCTGTAAACACCAAGCAGGGAATCGGCTATCCTATAATGCCATAACCGACAAGCGAAAAGACTTGACCATACCATAAGAGAGAGAAGGAGACATCATACAGCAATCCTTTTTTACCCACGAAGTTGAACACAACAATTCTTTCATCAATCTCCTGAGCCTGGCTTAATTCCTTGTTCCGTAAAACGTTTGTTTTTTAAATATGATCAGACCCGAGCATGCGAGAGCCCACCTCAAGTAGAATGCATGGTTTTCATCTCCATAAAAACACATGTATCCCTCACTATCTCTAATGTAACCCTACCTCATCACCCAGGCTCCCAACGCAATAATGGAATAAATGAGCTAATTTAGTTGCGTGCCTGCTACAATGCAACACAGGATCTTCGAAGCTCTGCCCCGTGTTGTTTTCCTCTAATAGCCCCGGCATGCGGCCAATTGTCCTTCTCCTCCTAATGAAATACAATATTATCCCTTTTCATCAGTGAACTAGTCACGCCAACCTCCTTCACATGCTTTTAATAAGTCAATACGAATAAGACACTAAGAGCATATATATCATGATGCTAACCCACTTATAGTCAAGACGTATCGTCTTGTGCCAAACTTATCAACTTCTGCTTGAAGCATATGGAGTATGGACCATGGGTTATAGTAAGAGTCAATATAAGCACTTATGACAATTGATTATATAAACTTATTCATGGGAATATACACTGTCGTTGTCACCGTTGTATACATATACTCGGTGGTTATATGTTATAGATTTTGTCATAGATTATGCACTATCATCGTCATTATGCGTGCATACTCCGATTTGGCCCTAAACATTGGATCGAAGACCAGACCGAAATGTTCGGTCCTAAAAGCCTCTAAAAAATAACATATAAACTTATTCATGGGACTATATACCGTCGTCGTCGTCACCGTTGTATGCATATACTCGGATATCATATGTTATAGATTTTGTCATAGATTATGACTATCATCGTCACTATGTGTCGTCATTAAGGTGTGCATACTCCGATTTGACCATAAACACTGGACCGAAGACCGAACCAAAATGTTCGGTCCTAAAATCCTCTGAAAATTTAAAAAATCAATCGGATATGTTATTAAACACAATATTAGCATATATTATGACAAGATCTCACAAGGAAAACGTCAATTAATAAATAATTAAGATTTACATAGTGGTGGAAGGTAAACGGACAACAAGCTGCGCCGCTAGCCCTTTTTGGATTGCAAAGCCAATACTTTTGAAAACCACATCCGTGGATCTGGGTGTCATAACATTGTTATGCATAACCCGTTGAACTCGGCTGAGTAAATCCACCGCCTCAGGTGCAAAGAAACCAAAGGTATCAAACGCAAAAGGAATAAATACGTGTTGATTTTCAATGCATGCTTTCTCGTGTTTTGTCACTTTGCACGATGCGACTTTCAAAGTAGTCTGACCCGCTATAAAACCACGGCTACTTAACCCACAAGAGGACCCCGGTCAGATCCACGCACGCATGTTTCCCTCCAACCCATCCAAAAACCAAAACGTCAGCCGATCTGAGTGTGGATCTTCCATCCGACGGGTCAATTAAAAAGTCCACAGGTGCTTCTTTCTTGGCGGAGATCCCGACACGCCTACATATGTCAAAAGGACGTCCCTAACCATATCGTGTTGGTACTTGAATCCCGGAGCTCTTTACAATGAACCGCATGTTCTCCAAAGGAATCCAAACATGCCTTGCGACAAACAGGGCATATCGCATCAACCGGAAATAATGGAATCATGAGACGATACTTAAGGATAGTGCGATATTTTACCGGTGACATATGTTGACCAAGCCCGCCTATGGGGATAGGTAGTAGAAAATCTTGAGCATGTGGTGCACCCAGACACTCAAAAACTGCTTTCTGTCTCATAGTCATGTCAAAGTGGACTTCTATATCCTTGACCATTTCACTAAAAATGACATTCACAGTGTTTGTTGGGCTTTAGAAGGGGCGATGTCCTTATTAGTGAAACCGTTAAAATCAAAGCTTGAAATCGTATCACGAAGACAAGCCAAAGAAGAAACATAATCGTCATCCATACCACATATGCTACTGTCACGTAAGATGTGGTCTTGTAGCACCCAAGATTGGGCCCTCGAGGCCACAAAAGCATAGGAGGAAACCACTTTTGCCGAATACAAACCCAAACCACCAAATCGAATAGGTAAGGAAGCAAGTCGCCACTGTAAGTCTCCAAAGAATGGTCCACCATAAACCACTATATTCTCGATTGACCCACACAAACCTTTGTCAAAAAACAAGGCCGACTCCTCCATGTGTACAGGTTGACAAGTTCTTAAACCGAAGAAGAGTTTGGCAATACCCATACATGATCAAAGTAAAAGGAGCTCACTCTGCGTGTCATGTAACTGTGAAAGAAGACTCATCAAATCAACAACATTCGCGGCTCTCCTCATAGCCAACCCACTAATAAAATATGCGTCTCTACTAACAGTTCCCCCAAGAAGCTTCACACTTGATGACGACCTTCGAATATCGATAAATAAACCCTCACGAAGCTTCATACCATTACATGACGGCCAAAATATCTCGATTTTTTTTATATTAAGTTCAAGACCAAACCTGGACCACTCACCTTTATAATGTTTAACACCCTGACAACCTCTTCTGAATCTCCAATAATGGTCCCATCATCAAGATACCAAGCATGAAGAAGAAGCTTGCAACTGTCTTTGATCTTATGTAGTAGCGGGTGCAATATAAGAGCAAAAAGAAGAAGTCCCAACTGATCACCTTGCTGCATGGTATGTGTTTAATTACACATACCCTTGACCACTAAAAACGGGCTTAAATGACTAAAAACGTACCAAAAATACATTGTATTTGTATGTTTTGCATTTATATTGTGCAGGAAACGGATATCCAAGAAAATGACAAAAATCGAAGCCAAAATGACAAAACCGAGCACGAGAACGGAAAGACCATGAGAAGTCAAAAAGACCAAGTCAAAGTCAAAGTCAACCCCGGGAAGTGGCATTGGAAAGAGCATCGAAAACCGAACCCGAAAACCTAAATTGCCAAAAGTGGGCCCACCCGTACCCACCTAGTGGGCCCGGGTCAACCCACTTATATCTTTATAAGCCTTAAGCCTTCTAAAAGGCCCAAGTCCTTTTAAACCATACCCGGCCCAACAACTAGCCCACCATCACCCTTTATAACACCCCGTTAATCCCCTTCCCTCTTAAACTTAACCCCGTTAGTCCTCAAAAGGACTAACGGTGCAAACACCAACCCAACTTCAAGGGCAAAAATTGTAAAACTCAAGGACTATAATTGCAATACATTTATATAACCTCAGGGACCATTCTTGCCATCTTTCCAATCTTTCAAAAATTGCGGGAACAACTGTACATCCCCTTCATGTGCCCTGTCCTCACTACCCGCCAAAACACTCCAACACTATTCCCTTTTCTTCTCCCCTTTGTCGACCAACCTTATCCTTCCCCTTATTGCCACCTTGGCAATCCCTTGCATCCTTATTCGTCAAGGAATCAAGACAAAAGATGAAGGGCTTTGATCATATGACATGGACACTACTCATTTTGGATGGCTATGATGACTCTTGGAGCCCTCTCACACAACAAACACACCTGCAAGAGCTCTCACAAAGAAAGCATAACTCCTAGAATCTTCTTTTGATTAGTATAAATAGGTTCATTTGTAAGCCTTTGGGCAAGTTAGTTTTTCTTAAGTTTTTTTACCTAGTTGTAATTTTCAGCTTATTTCTAGTGTAACATTTTAATATTGTAATGTTTTCTTTATGAATTAATGAAATTTAAAGTTTTATCTTAAAACCCGTTTTACTCATTTGTGTTTAAAAAGTTATCAAGAATCTTTCTTAAGCTTATAAAAGACCTTATTTATGCATATTGTTAAACTGTTTTCATTTACATATAAGGTATTTAAGAAATTTTTACAAAAACAAAAAAATATCACCCTCAAATACCACAGCTTAATGGATGATAAGCCGGATTTGGATGGGCTTATGGACACTACTAGCTTATCTTTAATAAGCTAGAGCTTGTAGATAAGCTCTTAAGAGCATTTGTTTGCCCTGTTTAAACAAGGGTTTTGTAAGTTCTTTCTTTCTAAGTCTTGGCTTATTTCACTGTAGCACTGCTTATTTCTTGCTTATTTGTGCTTTTTGTTGCTTATTTATGTTATCTATGCTTATTTGTCTTTGATTGTTGCTTTTATGCCTTTTATTTAAGTTTTTGAGTTAAATTATCCTTATCTGCCTTTGAATTGCTTATTACTCATTAGCTTATTTAAGTGCGTATTCTTGTTCTTTTTATGCTTAATATTGCTTAACTTTACTTACTTGTTATCTGTTTTCCATTAAGTTTGCTTATATCATTGTTAATCAGCTTTAAAAAGTGTTTTAAAAAGTTAAAGGGGTGTTTGGTTTAACTGTTTTAATGGGACAAAATGGGTCAAAATTGCATTTTGACACTTGAGTCAGTTTAGTTTAGCTTAAAGTAGTCCAAAAATTCAGTTTGTTTAAGTGTTTAAGTATTAAATCTCATTTTTAAGGTTTTGAAAATTCGTGGTTTGAATCTGTGAGCTTATAACTCATTTTATCTGCTTATTTGATTAGGACTTTGAATCTTGTTGTTTTGTGATGTTTTTGAGTTTGTGCAAGTGTTAAAAACAGGTTAGAATCATAGTCTAAAATCTTGTTGTTTTGTGATGTTTTTGAGTTTGTGCAAGTGTTAAAAACAGGTTAGAATCATAGTCTAAAATCTTGTTGTTTTGTGATGATTAGGACTTTGAGAAAATGCTTTTTTATTTGTTTTTTGTGGCTTATTGTGAATTTCATAATGCTTTTTGATTGTTGATTCTTGTTCTTTAAGGTCAAATCTTAATCTGTTTGTAGGTTATATAGTCATAAGGATCTGTTTAAGTGCTTATTTTTAAGCTCAAAATTGGTGTTTTGTTAAGATTACAAAAGTTTAAGAAAAATTGTCTAAGTGTCAAACCAGTGTGAGATAGCTTTTTCATGAAGCTTTTTAAGTGATTATTTGAATTTCAAACTGCTTTTTCATTGTTGCTTATTGTAGCTTTTTGACCATTCTTTTTAGTGGTATAAGCCACTAAGCCACAAGGATCTGTTTTCTAGCTTAAAAATAAGCTAGAAAAGTCCTCTTTGGCCTTTTTGCTTATCAGTTTTGGCCAAAAAGTTAATTGCTTATTTAGGCTTATTAGCTTATTGCATGTGCTTATTCTAGGTTTAGTTTAGCTTATTAGGTTAGTTAAAGCCCAATTTAGCTTATTTCTTTCAGTTTAGAGCTTATTTAAGCTTATTTTCCTTGTAGCTTAAAATCCTTAAGTTTTATAGCTTTTTAAGTAAATTGCCATTCTAGCTTATTGTAGTTGCTTATTTTTGATCAAAAGTGCTTTTTAGGTATAGTTAAGTTCCTGTCTTTGCTTATTTTGAAGTTTTGTTTGCTTTTTAGTGCTTAATATAGCCAAACAGTTAGCCATTTTTAGTCATTAAGTGTTTAGCTTATTCTGTCTCCTTTAACAGCTTATTTTGTGCTTATTGGGGGTTTATAAAAAAGGCGATTTTGTAAAAATTGCTTATTTAGTGCTCTTTTAAAAAGTTGTAAAAAAATGGCATGTAAAAAACATTTGGGAATTGGGGGAAGTCAAGGGTGAGCAGGACTCGAACCCGAGACCTCTACCCCAATTCAACCAAACGTTTTATACACAACACACACTACCACTCGCCCTTGGGTCTTTTTCGGTTTATGTTTGCAAAATCAATCTTTTATACACGTTTTACCTCTTTTGGCTTATAAGCCGTTTTTGGCTTATTTCACAGCTTATTTGATAAGCTGTTTTCCCCAGCTTATTTTTATTAGATTCTTCATTGTTCAAGCTATTTTTGCTATTTTTTTCAGATTTTTATTAAATAGTTTAGTATTTTTAAACACTTAATTTCATTAAAATCGTTTTTAATTCATAAAAATTATAAAAAAGTCAAAAAAATATAATTCGTTTTTTGAAAATTTTCTTTTAACATTTAGGACTTAGGAAAATTAGATTTGCTTTAGTAGGGTTAAAATTGCAAAATTTGATTTTTTTAAAGAACGAGATTGAATCCCGTTCACGTTTTTCGTGTTTTTAAGCCCTGTTCGCCTTCGTTTTTGGTCTATGTTAGCCTCAATTTATTGAGTCGAACAAGGAAGCTCGGTCACTCTACGATGGAGCTTCGGTCTTTAATTAGTTA
>BQNB010178036.1:0-12908 GCA_026074375.1 Tanacetum coccineum
AGTCTCTAAAACTTCAATCCGTGCCTCCAAAGCCCTGTTGTGGGTCTCAGACCTATCTAAAGCCTGACGGGCCTCAACTCTCTCCTGCTCATGAGTAGTACACAGGGAGGAAAGGTGCCTCCTTAATGTATCCACCTCATCACGTAGAGCAACATGATCCCTCTATGCATCCTGATGTCGTGTATAGAACTCCTCGCTCTCCTGTATACGAACATCAGCCTGATAACTACCCTTAAGTTGACCACCTCTATGGAAGCCATAGTCCTCCTCTTAGAATCTTGGATACTGGCATCCACAGTATCCACAAAACTGTAATCGACCCTATGGGCCACAGTAGATCCTGGTTGTCTAGCAGCAACAGTAAAGCTCTCCCCAACCTCAAACCTAGGTGTGGGAGCAGTAAGTAGTAGCCTCTTCCGAGGTGGTATGTCAGATCTACGGCTAGTAGATGGTGCATGTAATGGTAGTGGTGATGCAACACTCAACCAAATCCCGACTGCTCTATAGCGCAATGGTGCCTCAGTGTAGGTAGGGCTATTATGGGTGGGTGGTGATAGTAAAGGTAATGGTGGTGAGGGAATCTAGGGAAGTGGTGATGATAATAGAGTGAGTGGAGATGGTGGTGGAGTAGGTAAGGTAAGAATCCTAGCAACCTCTGCCTCAGTAGGAAACGATATAGGTGTTTAGGTTCGGACAGACATCTTAGAAGTAGTACGGTATGTAGGTGGTGGTAGTGGTGTAGCTGTAGACTCATCGGTCTCAAACGGCTCTGTCTCCTCAATGGAGGGGACAAGATCAACAGTTGGAGAAGCAACAGTAGTAGAGTCGGCAGGAGCTAGGTGCTCCTCCTCCTCATCATCGTCATCCTTAGAGGACTCCTCCTCCTCATCCTCATCGTCATCAGCATCGGCAACATAGTCAATCGGGTCCCCCTCTTGATCCTCCACTGGATCTTCCACAAGGATATCATCATCAGATAGAACCAGGTACTCTGGGTACACAGGCTCTAGAACGTACACTGGTGCATGATGCTCTAACTCCATAGGGTCAGGCACATAAGCAGGTAATAGTGGTGCTGCCTGCCCTTATTGGTCAGCCTCCTTATAAGGGTACATCTTAAGAAGCTCGCCGACATCCATAAGTGGAATGCCCTATGCTGATGGGTCGGAGTCCAAAGAAATAGAAGTGTATGACATAGTGGAATGCTCTGAATCTGACATGACTAAATCTGTATATATATATATATATATATATATATATATATATATAAGACCACTGTATGTAATATAGGTAATATAATATAAACACATATATTAATCATGTAGGCATCTGGTCTAACCAACTAATGTAAACAAATAGTGTATGTATGTCTCATGAAAATCTTTTGTATGATGCAATGTTCGAAAACGGTTCTTTATAACCCTGGCTCTAGATACCAATCTGTAAAACCCGTAAATAGGGTCGCAGTGGAATATGGGTCTGAGAGTGTTATATCATAGATCAATAGCACAAGATATGAGAATGACCTCTATATGAGTCATTTAAAAATGATGCATTGGATTTAATAAAATTGTTTGATACAAAAGCTCCAAGCTTTACTTGTTCATCCTGGTAAATGTAAAGATTTTAATACATCACAAATATATCCCAAATGTAATGCACTTAAATCTTCATGTAATATGACACTCAAAATGATGATCACCAATGTATTTTTGTTCTTGCCTTAATGACCTGAGAAAAACATGCTTTAAAACGTCAACATAAAGTTGGTGAATTCACAAGTTTAAGTAATGTATAAAGTAGGACCGCAAGATTTCCAAGTGTAAGACATGTAACACATACAATATCTCAAAAGTAATTATGAAATGCACTAAGCTCATGACACTGAAGCTACAACATATATGTATGCAAATTAATGCAAATAATGTGCCCGTGTAGATGTTCAACCCGCAACATCCAAATTGTTCCGACATGGTATACATTCGTCGTTTCGGTACCTCCAAAACTAGTGAGCGCTACTCACCCGCGCTTTACATCCAGTAATTAACAGTTCATGATTCATGGGCATAGTGGGTTATAGCTACTTAGGCAAACTCGTAATTTGTTAAAAGTGTACTTGCGTCCAATCGTAAAACAATGCATGTTTCTCACCCTAAAGTTGTAAATCATTGTAATTGTATAAAAGCGGGGCTATGAACTCACCTTAGTGAATGTGTTTAATTATATAAAATCAAATATGAATATCGTCTCGGAAATCCCGAATTCAACCTAATTAATTATAGATCGTATGAATATAATGTATTTAATATAAATACAATATCATAAGTTATATAGTTACACCACCACCTAATAGTTTTTGTTTAATTTAAAATGTCAAAACAATATTTGAATTGTACTTTGTTAAATAAAGGTATATGTATTCGTACTTGTAAAATAAAATGTTATCTTTCTCCAACAATTGATTCTTTGATAATAATACTTGATTTAATATTTTTATTTATTATATAATGATATTATATAAATAGTTTAATTGTTTTATAAAATAATGTACAAAAGTAAAAATAACGCACAAGGTTTTATAAACCTCATATCTTCACCGTTTAACTCCGTTTTATACGTTTCTTATGTCCCCGGTTTCGTATTAAGAAAGTCTATCAAAATATTACATTTATAATATTTTAGCTACTGATGAATAGTAACTTTTACTATTTTTGTAAAATTATATAAAACTACTTTTATACAATTAATTGTTGTAACCTCGCAAACATCATAACTCATTCATTTTAATTCCTTTTAGCTTGTTCTTTATATGTATGGAATCGTAATGAGATAAACTATTTAATTATAGCACTTATTGAATTTATAAAAATCTGTGTCAACTCAGTAAAATCAAAACAATTTATAAAACTATTTTTATAAACTTAAATCTTGCAAAACTCGTAACTCATTCGTTTTAATTCTGTTTTTTGAGTTTCTTATATGCTTGTAATCCTCATGATATTTAATATCATTATAAAACATAAACCTGAAACAATAATGGTTTTTATAAAATAACTTTTATAAAAACACTTTTATATATTTAATTATCGTAAACTTGTAAATGTCATAACTTTTTCGTTATAGCTAGGCTTTTCGAGTTCTTTATATGCTTATGATCCTTATAATATGTACTATTTTAATAAAATGTTTCCATAATTTATAAAAATTCGTAAATCCAACAGTAGGTCCAAAACAGCCCACTTTTATTTACACTTTATAAATCTAGTTTTATAAATTATTCCTTGGTTCAAATTTGTACAAGTCCTTTACAATACTTTATACCATATGTCTTACATATTTTGGGTCCTCTAAATTGTTCATAATGATTGTCCAAGTATCAAGTTCTCATGATAATTTATATATAACTTTTGTAATTAAACTTTCAACAAATTAATTTATAAACTAAATTTATAAATTAACCAACAATTATATAAAGTATTTTTATTGTGTTCTATCACATTTTTAACATCATTTCATTATATAATTAAATAAATTCAAACCATAAACATACCCATTTGTATTTTGTAAATCCATAACATAACTCTAGGTGGTGATTAACATAATAACAAGTATGTAAAACATGTAAATGAATAATTAAAGACATTAGGGTTCAAGTAGACCTTATGTGAGTGTATGAGAATGAAGAACACAAGCTTATACCTAAGCTTAAACCCAATATATTTCTAAGAAAACACTAAAAACCTTAGCTTTCTTCTTGATTACAAACCTTTGTAAAATAATACCCAAGCTTCCAAACCACCTTGCAACACCTTAGATATAATACATAAGAACCCTTGTATGATTAATACCCTTGAAAAATTAAAACTATGAAGACCCTAAAAGCACTATTTTAGTCGTGGGTTTAGGAGGAGAAACAAGAGAGAAAAGTTGATAGTTTACTTGCAAATTTGAACGTGTATGTGTTATGTCTTGTTAGTACACTCTTATATACTAGTAGTATTAGACAACCAACTAGCAAAACCATGTGTTTAGGAGGTGGTAAAGGTACAAATGCTATAAGTGCTCTCCTCCTCCCTAGGAGGAGGGATGAGACTTTAGTGGGAGATTAAACATGTGTGAATTATAAGAAGTGAATTTTTGAATTTGTGCCTTATGTTTTATCAATGTATATCCGGACCTATGTATTATAAGAGTAGGAAATGAATTAATTTTTATGTATTGGGTATAAAAGTGGGTATTTGTTTAAGTATGGATGGGTATTGGTGGTTCCGTGTACGTTTAAATGTATTTTATTGCGAAATGTAAACGTTTTACGTAACCAATAAAAATAAAATATGAAAAGTTATAAATTATCCTCGTAATAATTATATAACACTTGGTTGACGTAAACTTTTACTTGTTTGATGTCCGTTTACGTTGAATGTTGATTTTTAGTTTACACGATTTATCTAAACGATGAAAATTAAAAGTAAACGCGTAAAAGCCTAAAAATAAATAATGGAAAGTATTGAGTCATAAAATGACCTGAAATAACAAGATGTTACACAGAACTCCTGAAAACATGCCACTCGCCTATCGTGCATCTACTTCAGCTAATCCTGATCCCACGATCAGTCCTGCTTTTGTCAAGGCCAACTATGAAGTCCTTGAATCCCTCTTAAGGGAACATAGGAGACATATGCGCAATTAATACCTTCACACTTAATTGGAATACTTTAGTGAGGAGTATGACAAAGAGAGGGAAATGGAACCAAGACCTACACGGGCCAGGGAAACCACCCTGGTTTTCCGTGCAGGGTCTCCAAGGGTTCGAAGATAGAGAGAAAGGGTGGTAGAGTTCGAAGATGCTCCAAACAGGAATGTGAGCAGGGTAGAAAGTAATTTTGAAGGTGGAAGACCTTCGGAAAAAAGGACAGAAGATAGTAGGAATCATGGAATGAATCTTCCTCCGCTCCTCGCAGCCCATTTAGGAAGGAATGGGAATGGCCAGCCTCTACATTCATTTGTGACCTCCGTACACGGAGGCCATCAACCTTCGATTAATGCAGGAGGGATCTCCCTCCTAATGGTATGCATCTCTCACATAATACTCCACCTTTCATACCTAATAGCCTGCAACCATCCAATGGTCCTATGCCTACTTATGTTAACCCTTACTCTCAACCAAATATGGGAATAACCTATGGACAACCTTTAAGTTACCCTTCCTATGCTCAAGGCGGTAACCCCTCCTTCGGTGGATCCTCCACCTATCACCTTTATGGGTGATATGTCCCATAGGCTCTAACGAGCAATCATGCCCCTGCACATAATGGCCTCATGTACCCTTTAACTGCTTTGTCCAACAACTATCACTTTTATACACAACCTATATACTCACTACCAAATGAACCCGCATATCCAAACCGTGGTCCTACAAGCCTATTCGCAGACTCTAATGGCTGCATAACCCCTTTTGTTCACTGGATCGAGGACTATCCTCTGCCAGACGGACTAAAGATGCCCTCTCATGTGGAGTCCTATGACAAAAAGGGAGACCCTGACAATTATTTGCACCTCTTCGAAGGTGCTATTCATATGCATAAATGGGCAATGCCCATGGCTTGCCACATGTTCACCTATACTCTCAAAGATTCTGCCCGAATATGGTGGAATGATCAAAAAGCAGGTAGCATTCTTAATTACGAAGATTTGAAGGCTAAGTTCCGGTCACAATTTGTTGTTAGCTTCTAAATTTGCATTTTTGCATTTGCGCTTCATTTTATTCGTTCATCATCTTTTCTAGTATTGTTCTTTTCTCGAGTTTTCAGATAAGGCTTCAAGATCGAGTCAGTAGTAGTGTCACTATTACTTAAGATGATGTCATTCATTCGTCTTTTATTCAAACTTTCATTCAGCCAAGAATGAAATAATACTTTTTTAGTTATTCCGACCACTCTCCTGTGGTTTCCGAATGATGAATTTATTGTCTCTCAGCATAGGCACGAACCTTTTGGTACATCAAATCATTTGCCAGCTCGATTGCTTCTTGCATCGTCTTTCGCTTGGCTGAGATTACATTTCCCTGAATATTTTCAGGAAGTCTTCCAACATACTTCTCAACTTCATCAGACTCCTCGAGAAACATTCTCCCACACATCAATGCCAACTCTTAAAAACGTTGTGTATAGCTCATAACAGCAGTTCATTTGACCTTCAGATTCTAAATTTTGATCTCCAAACTCTTGATTTGCTATTGGACAATTAACTTGTCATCATCATTTCATTAATATTTTCCATGCAACCATAGGCAGCATCATGACAACAGTCCCTTAACGAGAATTCCACTACGTTAGTGCATCCAAGCAAATACATGGGTCATACTTAACTTATTTCAATAGGGAAGGTTGCTTATGTGGAATCAGATTCATCTCTCGAACCACTGAGTTAACCTTATAACTCCTTTCTTGCCTTTGAAGTTAAGAGGTTGACAAATTAACAACTCCTTGTATGTGCACTCTCGAACAGTGCGTACAAGCCTTTCACCTCCACTACCAGAATTATGACTTCCGTCTCCATTTATTTTGCCAGGTTACTGTCTGTATGTTTTCGTATCCAGCAATAGTAGCCCAAAATTTGAGTCCACACTGAATTCGTTCATTATGTATTTAATCTCGTAATTAATAGTGTTGATGTAATAGATAATATCGGGAATCAGGCTCGATAGATAATCTAATATTGTATATGTTTCAGGTTTAATCCCAAGCAAAACCCGAGCCCAGGTCCTAGTTAAATATCCCGCGCGTCACTTTTAAGTGTCGGGGTATATAAGGAACTTTTCCACTTGGAAAAGTTAGTTGTTCAAAATATCTAGAAATATCTTTTCTCTTTTCTATCATATATCTCTCTCTCTAGTTTCTTTCTCTAGAACAACTCTTTCTTTCTCATTTCTAGTTCTGATTTCGTGATCGATTGTATGAAGTGAAGTGTTGAACCGTGATCCATAATGGCATCAAGAGCTTACGTGGGGATTCGTGGTTGATTCTTGAGGATCAACAAGATCAATTCGTGGTCAAAAAAAATGAAAAAAAAATCAAACCACGATTATTGTGGCTTAGATTGTGAAGTGTATGTTATTAGCAAGATCTAGGCATAAGGTAACTAAATATGTCAAGAGAAAATCAGTTAAAATGTCAAAAAGGGTGATTTTTAAGGGCCATTTTTGGTGAAAAAAGATCGGATACTTGTCGTATACGTGTTTGACTATCTGCAAAGTTTCTAGTTGCGTTTTGGATTTTTTCTATTGCTTTTGATTTTCTTCTTGTTGCGTTTGGACCTGGTCCGTTTTGGTTCATGCGTTTTAACCATGGTTGCGTTTGTTCATTGCGTTTGACCTTGTTGCGTTTTGGTTCATTGTGCGTTTGACCTTGGTTGCGTTTTGGTTACATTGCGTTTTGACCTTGATTGCGATTTTGTTCATTTGCGTGTTTTGACCTTGGTTGCGTTTTGTTCATGCGTTTTTGACTGTTGCATTTTGGTTCATTGCGTTTTGATTGGCAGGTTGCTTTTGAAACATATATTGCGTTTTTTACTAATGAATACCCTGCCAATTTTTTAATTAGGGGGGGGGGGTGGTTGCGTTTTTGACCAAATCTCAAGCTTTGTTTTGATTAAATAGGCCATTGCATTGATTCTAAGTCACTCTTGTCGTTTTGGTTAAAGATAGCACTGCGTGTGTCTAGAAATCTGGTGTGAAGAAAAGGGTTTCATAAAACACGCCATAACTTTTGATCCGTAAGTCCGTCAGCCCGGGACCTCATTCAAATCGAGAGAGAAAAACGAACAGAAGCAGTTGTATCCACCTTTTGGCTGGTTACGGATTTTTCGAGGCCCAAAACCCTCGTTTACTATGAGTTATTGACATTTTTCATTTTTTTGGAATTTGTGTTTTAGACTGTTTTTGGTATAGCTCATGCCCATCAGTATTTTTAGGCTCGTTCAGTTTTGGTCAGCCTATTAAAAGAACAATCTGCTGTAACCCTAGCTAGGAAAAATTATCTATTTTTATAAACAATAAATCATTGGCCGCTGATTCGAATCAAATCATTCAATCGGTTTTATATTAAATTTGTAAAATCCCAATTAATTCATTTATCGTTTAATCATAACTGTAAAATCCCTGAACATGAAATTGCATACAAACCACATTTCAATCAAAATCACATCCACTTAAAATCTAACAAAATCTTTCACACTATCAGAATTCATACCATTTCATTCATCATGTCCCACTCCAGTCAAACACAATCCTCACAATAGTCAAATGGCACAATAATACATAGCAGCCCGGTTCAAAAGAATGTCCACCAAAGCTTGACCAGAGAAGATATTCACCAATGGAGATCACGTTCTACAATACATTGACACAAAAACCAATGTGGCGGACGAAAAAAGTATACGAAGTGTACCCCTACGATGCCATCTACTGTACTAGATTAAGCTGTTGCTGCATAACGGAAGCATTCTGCATTTCAACAACATACAACAATGAAACAGTATTGAACATGAACTCCAAGAACAAAGACACTTTTCTGTCGAAAAACGAAGCAATTTTCTTGCTTTTTAAACGTGGTATTAGGAGATGATATCTAATTCCACTGTTGATGCTTTAAAACAGACGAATGAGATTGGAAATCCATTGAAAGGCACAACAGGGTGATCATTGAACGTACAAGATGTTAAAGACCCATCTGTTTTTGGGAATTGGGAAGTTTACTTCTCGTGATGGAGAGTCAATTGGAGTCTTATTACTCCCGTTTTACAAACTGATGAAGTGAATTTGACAAGAACAACTATGCAAGTTACTACAATGCATGTGACATGGTTCAATTTCATCAACAACTTCAACCAGAATGATCCAAGATTAATGACGGTTGGCAAGCAATCAAAAGAAATAGACACCATCTCATATCACCCACTTTTTTGACATTCTAAGCAGTATCAAAATGAATTAATGAATATCTGTGCTGAAGTAAGAGCCAAAAGTGCAAATCAATTAGCCTTCTTAATCTTACGGCTGCTCAACCATATTCAGATACTTACTATCAAGCACCAAAACCTCAAAGATCAAATGAAACATCATCTTCCACAAGACAAAGTGCATCTACCAGACACAAAGACAAAGAGGTCGCCAAACCAAATACACCTCAATCTGAGTCTGTCTCTGAAGAAGACAATGATCCTGAACAAGCTCCAGAGGGATTAAGGAAAATGCAAAAGAATTTGGCACTTCCTTCAAAGTTTTCAAAAGCTCTACTAACCTACCAACAAAAACACACCTATCGAACATCCTTCAAACTCCAGTAACAAGACTAAGATACCACACCAAGGTATAACAATGACAATCGGCAAGCATTTTTGGGAAATAAAGGACAATGACCGTTGCTGGGACTAGGGAGACTATAGGCAGTCAGGTAGTGCAACAAACTAGGATACAGTGCTTTAACTGTAAGGGATATGGGCACTATGCAAAGGAATGCAGGAAGCCAAAGCGGGTTAAAGACTACGCGTATCATAAGGAAAAGATGATGATGTGCAAACAAGCTGAACAAGGTGTTCCTCTGTAAGCTGAGCCAAGCTGATTGCTAGAGACGACAGATGAAGAATTATGAACAGGAATGGGAAGCACATTACCAGCTACCTGGCAAAGATCAGGAGGTCTCACTTGAAGAATCCAGTTCCTAACTGGTCACCATTGAACCAGGTACAAAATCATGATGAACAGTAAATGTTGTATGACAATGTGAGACGACATTCTGCAGCAACCTGAATCCATTAATGACACAATATGTTTAGAAGAAGGATGATAGCAAAGTCACTCCGGATTTATCAAATATATGTACAATGATAATCAATGTTGATCAAAATGCTGCAGAAATGTGTTAATGAGCGTGCTGGGGGGGGGGGGGGGGGGGGGGGGGGGGGTGGCCGCTTGCTATTTAATTGCTAAATTAACTCTTGATACGAGGTAAAACACAACCAATTTTAATGCAATTAAAGAAAAGCAAATGCACATTGACTCAAGAATTGGAAAAGTGCAAAACAAACCTTGATGAAACTAATAGTGCTTTTGGGGGAGGCCAGTAGTTTGTCGGAAAAAAAAAAATTTTTAGTTGTCTCATTGCACTCAGAACAAACAGATGAGTTTGAGAATTGCAAAGCATTTAATGACCGGACGAAGAATTGATTATGAATTTCATCAAACAGATGCAAAAAAGTTAAATGAAACTCTAGGACAATTAGCTCTAAAAGACATTGAAAATAAAGAATTGGTTTGAAAACTAAAGCCTATGTAAATTTCAGTTCTCACACAGAAACACGATGAATTATCAAAAAGAGTCTTTTTAACAAGTCACAACTGTGAAAGGTTATCTCAAAGAGAAAACCAAGGTCATTTCGGATTAAAGGTAAGAAGAGAAAGATATTGAACAAGATGATTGCAATGGAAGTTAAACAATTAAAGTTTTTGAATGAAATTGTTTAACACACGTAACCATTGTCAATTTAGACCATTCATATGTAAGCACCCAAATGCTTCGAACCTATAATGGTTGACCCACCTTTGCAATCAAGGTACCTAAGAAAGCTCAATCTGACAAGCCCTGTTTGTATGAGATTCCCATATGATACTGCTGATCTTGCAAACAGATTTGCCCCCAAAGGGAAAGACCATGACTCTTGGTAAATGAGAGTAATAAAATTGAATAAATATTATTTTAAACCATATGATTACACAAAACAATAATATCTTTATGAAATTTTCATTCAAAGGCACCCTCACTGAGTATCCTTTATCAGTTGAACCACAAAAGAATTAGGAAGACAATGGGAAAAACCGTTTGTTAGAACAAAACCAAACATTTGCTAAACAAGCTAAAAACGTTACCTTTCTACCGTTTCGAATCCATAAGTAAAAGTAGACTAGTTTTTTAACGACATGACATTTAACTTCAATCAATTTAGAAGAAATTGTTGATCCAAGCTTGTGTTTAAACATACTAGTGATTATTTTTCGGTGCCAACACATAAGATATGGAAGTTTTGATAAAAACCCCTTGTTAAAGCCTCTTTCCATAAAAAACTCAAAATGAGTAGTTTCGTTTTGAACATGAACCTTAAAATAAAATGCATGAAGATTATGAGGTACGTTAAATCTCTTAAAAAAGAGTTGACGACCTTGAATCTGAAAAGGCTGATTTTCAAACATATATGATCTACTCTCGAAGAGTGTGTGTCTAAGGATGTTACATGTTCATATTTGCATTCTCTGTCTGATTTAAATGCTTATGCTGAATTACAATGCATGTATCTTCATAAAGTCAAAGAATGTGAATGTCTTGCACAAAAGCTTTCGAAACAAACTGAATCTGTTAACAAAGAAGTTCATAATAATTTGTTAAAAAGTTTTTCTAAACTTGAAAAACACTCGATTTCTCTTGAACTTTCTTTACAACATTGTAAAGAACAAATGAAAACTAACTCAGAATTTGAAAGAAAAACGCATCAAATGTATTTCGAAAAGAACGTGAACAAATCATGAAATACAAATTTAAAGCTCATAAGGCAAGACAAGAACAAGGCAATAAATGATTAAAGAAACTCATTCTGATAAGACAAAAGGAAAGTCTATGGAAACCTATTGATAGACCATCTGTTGTCCGACAACCAAATTGCTCAACGGATTCAAAACAATCAGTTTTTAGAAAACCAACTCCATTTTTCAAAATCTCTGAAATGAGAAGTTTTCAAATAACGAAACAGTCGGACAATAAACTAAATTGATGGTTTGTTTAAACAAGTCACTCAACAGAATTTACCTTAGAATAGAAAACAAGCGGAAATACACTCGAATGTGCTTAAACCAGGAATGTATAGAATTGCCCCTACCACAACACAAACTAGAACACCATAGTTGCCTTATGCTTCTAGGAATACTAATCCTCACGTGTCTAAATCTTTAGGAGTAAATCACATTACTAGTGTTAGAAGACCACAGCTTAAGTGCTATCAAGTTAAAGATAAGGTCGTGCCAAACAATAGTCAAGTGAAGTTTAAAAAGAAGGAAGTAGAAGACCATCATAGGATTTTTAGTATTTCTAAGAAAACAAAGTCTGTAACTGCGTGTAATGATAGTTTAAATTTCAGAACTTCAAATGTAAATGCTGTTTGTGCTGAATGTGGAAACTGTGTGTTTAATTCTAATCATGATGCTTGTGTTTCTATATACATGAATGACGTGAATGCTAGAACTAAGAAGCCTAAGGTAGTGCCTATTAGTGCTAGTAAACCCAAGAGAAAAGCGAACATGTCTGTTGCAACACCCCATAAGAAAACAGTTGCATCAGATACCACTATTCAGAAATCCAAGAGTTACAATAAGGAGTTGTATGAGAATACAAATCAGGAATGGAAATGGTGGATAGCTAAGAGATGTCCATCAGGATATAAATGGACACAAAAGCCTCTTAGGACCAAAAAGATATGGATGCCTAAAATCAGAAAAGAGGATGTATCAACAAGTATTAGTCCCACTATAGACATTGTCTCTAGGATTACTAATGTCTTAAAGATATCAAATTTGTCCAATGTTCCATCATCCTCTAATTCTCTTGCAGATTGTGCAACTCATCCTATTCGTTGTTGACTCTGGATGCACAAAGCACATGACGGGAAATCTCAAGCTGTTGTGTAATTTTGTGGAGAAATTTCTGGGTACTGTTCATTTTGGAAATGATCAATTTGCTCCAATTCTTAGTTATGGAGATCTGAATCAAGGAAATGTTACGGTCAAACGGGTTTATTATGTCGAAGGCCTCAATCACAATCTATTCTCGGTTGGTCAATTCTGTGATGCGGATTTGGAGGTTGCT
>BQNB010178038.1:2722-12908 GCA_026074375.1 Tanacetum coccineum
TTCTATTAAACATTAAAGAATAATGAGATGAGTTGGATAAATATCCAGATCGTTATATTTTATATATAGAAAAAGAAAAGATATAGAAAAAGAAAAGGATTCTTTTCGTGAGATAGTTGGAAATTCCTATAACATAATAAATCAATGGCTTTTGCGAAAAGAGGAAGACATTTTTTCGCTTAGATTTCAAAGCTGCATTATAAACCATGTCAAAGCTGCATTATAAACCATGTAAAAAATCGAATAAACTAAATAGAGAAAAGCCGACTATCGGAATCGAACCGATGACCATCGCATTACAAATGCGATGCTCTAACCTCTGAGCTAAGCAGGCTCGCATAACATAAATTCGAATGCATAGGAATTCCGTAAACTCTTAGAATCTTTCCTATTAACTATTTGAATTCTTGGCTATTCATATTCGCTATTCATAATATATATATTTATTTAATTTAATTAAAGAATAAATCGAATTTCAAATAACTGTTAAATATTATAGAACATAACGATTAATCTAGCGATATAGAACCAGTCATAAAAAAAAAAAGGAATCGATCGTTCAAGTATTCAAAATGGAATGGCGAAATGAGTGGAAGAGAGACAGATGTATAGGGTATGTATCCACCTATATTGAATTGCGGATACAGAACTGATAAAATCGTTTTTGATTGGACCGAATAAGAGCCTCCTATACAAAAAGAAGATAGACAAGAAATCAAAGACAAAGAGGAGAAAACACTTTTTCGAGACAGGAATCGGCATCTATCTAATGAATTCAACGGTTCCGTTATAAATGAAAGAAATAAAGGAAAGAAATAAAGGGACGGGATCATAATGAGATTTTCATCTCAAAAAGGGGGATATGGCGAAATAGGTAGACGCTACGGACTTAATTGGATTGAGCCTTGGTATGGAAACTTACTAAGTGATAACTTTCAAATTCAGAGAAACCCTGGAATTAAGAAAAATGGGCAATCCTGAGCCAAATCACGTTTTCCGAAAACAAACAAAGGTTCAGAAAGCGAAAAGAAAAAAAAAGATAGGTGCAGAGACTCGATGGAAGCTGTTCTAACGAATGGAGTTGATTGTCTTACATTGGTAGAGGAATCCTTCTATCGAAACTTCAGAAAAGATGAAGGATAAACCTGTATACATAATACAGAATTGAAGAAAGAATCAATCAAATATTCATTGATCAAAGATTCACTCCATAATCTGATAGATCTTTTGAAGAACTGATTAATCGGACGAGAATAAAGATAGAGTCCCGTTCTACATGTCAATACTGGCAACAATGAAATTTATAGTAATAGGAAAATCCGTCGATTTCAAAAATCATGAGGGTTCAAGTCCCTCTATCCCCAAAAAGACCGTTTGACTCCCTAATTCTTTATTGTATCCTTTTGATTTATCTTGTTTTTCGTTAGCGGTTCAAAATTCCTTATCTTTCCCATTCACTACTCTTTATACAATTATACAAAAGGATCTGAGCGGAAAAGCTGTTCTCTTATCACATCACACGGGATATATATGATACATGTACAAATGAACATCTTTGAGCAAGGAATCCCCGTGTGAATGATTCACGATCGATATTTTTATTCATACTGAAGTTATTCTTTTGCCAAATTATAGGACCTGGACGAGGCTTTGTAATACCCTTTCAATTGACATAGACCCACGTTGTCTAGTAAAATGAAAATGAGGATGCGACATCAGGAATAGTTGGGATAGCTCAGTTGGTAGAGCAGAGGACTGAAAATCCTCGTGTCACCAGTTCAAATCTGGTTCCTGACACACGATTAATTTGTATGAGTCTCTATTCTACTAATTGATATGAATACATATTCATTAAGACTATAGATAATAATACATATTATCCATCTCGGTCTTTAGAGATATACCTTTTTATAGAGGCGGAAAGAGTTTATTATACAATACATACAAATACAATACATACAAATACAAAGTATGTAAAAAAAATGAGTTCGATTTTCGCTTCTTTTTGATTTATCCTCTGGTTGAAAAAGAATGTTAATACTTCATACACATATACATATTCGAAGGTTAAGGTTGAAACATTCAATAGAGTAGGTAAAGGATGCCAATAAACAAGATTCAGTTCAGATACTGTAAAATAAAAAAATCCGATTTCTTTTCAGTTAGGGTTCGACTCGATAAAACAGTAAAGATAGGATGAGAGAATTGTTAGGATCGTGGTTTTATGCAAGTTTATAAAAGAATATTACATATTTTAAATGTTGTGCAAGTTTTATTTCAAAAATAATTAAAAAAATTAGTTTTTTGGACCTGAGCGTTTGACGCCGTCGGGGTTGGTGTGACCCCGTCACAGGTGTCGTGGTGACAGCGTCGCGTGTTAATCGTGACGCCGTCTCCACAGTCTGTGAAAACAAAATTTTTGTTTTTGATGAAAAATTTCATGCACTTGATTCCATAAGTTAATTCCTGTACAAATAGTTGCATAAAACCTGAGATTTCACAATTCAATCATATGACGCGAATTAATCTAAACAATTTATTTAACATGTTTGAATTTGGCTCAAAAGCCGGATAAATTCCCTTACACTTATTGTTTGCAAAATACATTTGATTGAAATTAAGACGAGGTTAAAGACAAACAAAGCATGATTACAAGATAGTTCAAACATAATAAAATGAATGGTAAAGAATTAAAACACACGACACTCCTAATATGCGGGAAAGGTAAATTAGGTTGCCTCCCAAGAAGCGCTTTTATTTATTAACGAGGCTTGTAGCTAGACTCGAAGTCACATGTTCTTACGTGACTTCTCCTTCGTCTTCGAGAGTTACATCATCGTTTTGTTGGTGTCCAATAAGTTCTTTTGATATGGCTTTACCCGTTGTTTATTAACGATGAATTCACTTCCTTCTTCATCGTATAGCTCAATTGCTCCGTTTTTCATGTCTTTGCTAACCGTAAATGGACCATACCATCTTGACTTGAGTTTTACAGGGAATAGTCTCTGTCGTAAGTTAAAGAGAAGTACCTTATCTCTGTAATCTGGTTAATTGGCAGTTTTATTCGTTTATCGTTCCACCTTTTTGTTCTTTCTTTGTATGAGATGGATGATTCGTAGGCGTCAAGTTGTATCTCGTCCAACTCATTAATCTGTAAGAACTGGTTTTTCCCAGCTTTAGTGAGGTCCATGTTGCAGTTCTTTATGGCCCAATATGCCTTATGCTCCAATTCAACAGGAAGGTAGCATGCCTTGTCATAGATTATCCTAAACGAGGTTGTTCCTAAAGGGGTTTTAAATGCCATACGAAATGCCCATAATGCATCATCTAGTTTGTAGGACCAGTCCTTCTTGTTGTTTCCAATGGTTTTTTTAAGAATATGATTTATTGCTCGGTTCATGTTCTTGACCTGTCCGTTTGTCTGAGGGTGATATGCTATAGAGAATCGGTGAACCACTCCATACCTTTTCATTGCCTTCTCCATTTGGTGATTCCAGAAGTGAGTACCCCTATCGCTAATAAGGGCTTTTGGTATTCCGAATCGTGTGAATAGTCTCCTAAGGAAGTTCACTACGTTTCTAGCAGCACTGGTGGGAAAGGCCTGAGCCTCTACCCACTTGGATACGTAGTCGATAGCTACTAAGATGTATTTTATTTCCGTTTGAAGAGGGAAAATGTCCCATGAAGTCTATCCCCCCATACATCAAATATTTTGCAGACTTGGATGTATTTTTGAGGTGTTTCGTCTCTCGAGGAAATGTTTCTGGCCCGCTGACACGCATCGCAAACTTAGACCAATTTACGTGCATCGCGAAAGATATGTGGCCAGTAGAATCCGGCCTCGAAAACTTTCCTTGCGGTGGTGGCGATGCCATGGTGTCCTCCGGATGGTCCGCTGTGACACTGTTGAAGAATTTGTGTTGCTTCATCTCCGGCCACACATCTTCGTATGATTCGGTCAGCACACTATTTGAATAGGAAGGGTTTATCCCAAAAGTAATGCCTTAAGTCGCTGAAGAATTTTTGCTTCTCTTGGCGGGTGGATCAGAAAGGCAGTACTCGGCTAGCTAAATAGTTAGCATAGTCGGCGTACCATGGTTCATTATTCTTGTCGGAGATTGCCATCAATCGCTCTTCAGGAAATAAGTCCCTTATCTTAGCCCTGGTTAGCTTCCCTAGGTCGGGGTTTTCGAGTCGGGAGCGATGATCAGCTGCTAGATTTTCAGCACCTTTCTTATCGCGGATCTCGATATTAAACTCTTAGAGCAGCAAGATCCATCGAATAAGGCGTGGTTTTACATCTTGTTTTGTGAATAGATACCGTAGGGCAGAATGATCCGTAAAGACGATGGTCTTGGATAAGACCAGGTATTGACGGAATTTGTTGAATGTAAAGACAACAGCCAGAAGCTCTTTTTCAGTAGTTGTGTAGTTTCTTGTGCTTCTCTTATTGTTTTGCTGGCGTAGTGTATGGGCTTGAAATGTTTGTCGATTCTTTGTCCTAATACTGCCCCGACAGCGTAATCACTTGCATCGCACATAATTTCAAATGGTAATGACCAATCTGGCTTGATCATAATTGGTGCCTGTGTTAGTTCTCGTTTCAATGTTTTGAATGCATAGATGCATTCTTCAGAGAAGTTGAATGGTGCATCTTTGACTAGGAGCTGGGTCATTGGGCGCGCGATTTCTGAGAAATCTTTTATGAACCTTCTATAGAAATCGGCGTGTTTAAGAAAGCTTCGAATGGCTTTCACATTCGTTGGGTATGGAAGCTTGGAGATTGCCTTGTTTTTTGCTTTATCGACCTCAATCCCAGAACCTGAGACTTTATGGCCGAGGGCGATTCCTTCCTTTATCATGAAGTGGCATTTTTCCCAATTCAATACAAGGTTGGTTTCCTCATACCTTTTTAGCATCTTCTTAAGTTTTTAAGGCAGTGGCCGAAAGAACTGCCAAAGACGGGGAAGTTATCCATGAATACTTCCATGCTATCCTCGATGGGTTCATGGAATATTGATGTCACGCAGCGTTGAAAAGTGGCTGGGGCATTGCATAATCTGAAGGGCATTCGTTTGTATGCAAAGGCCCCGTAAGGGCAGGTGAATGTGGGTTTCTCTTGGTCCTCAGGGGCGATAGGGATTTGAAAATATCCAGAAAACCCATCCAGGAAGCAGTAGTATTCATGCCCAGCCAATCATTCGAGCATTTGATCGATGAACGGGAGTAGAAAGTGATCTTTTCGGGTTTCGTTATTCAACTTGCGGTAGTCGATACAAACGTGCCATCCAGTGACGGTTCGTTGTAGTATGAGCTCATCCTTCTCATTCTTAACTACGGCCATCCCTCCCTTCTTTGGGACAACTTGGACAGGGCTTACCCATGGATTGTCTGAGATGGGATAGATTAATCCAGTGTCAAGGAGTTTTATAACTTCCTTTTTATTACCTTCTTGATGTTGGGGTTAACTCATCTTTGAGGTTGGACACTTGGTTTGAACTCATCTTCCATGAGGATTTTGTGAGTACAAAAAGATGGGTCAATCCCTTTTATATCGGTAATATTCTAAGCGATCGCTCCTTTATGATTTCGAAGAACCTTGAGGAGCCTTGTTTTTTCGTCGGTGGACAATGCAGATGAGATGACCACTGGGAGTTGATTTTTTTCCTAGAGGAAAGCGTACTCAAGGTGCTCAGGTAATCCCTTCAATTTGAGTTTGGGTGGTTCCACGCTTGATGGTCTTAGTCGATTTTCTAGAGCTTTTCATTCAAGTGGTTCCACCGGCTCTGTTCTCAGGTAGAAAGAAACAGCGAGTGCGTTGTTAGAGCCTTTCTCTTCTTTATCTTCAGTCCATTTCCTGTCATGATTTACTGTATCGACCCATTGTTCCTGGATCAGCTTAGCGGTGTGATCGGCGCAGTATAGGTAGTCGTCGCATGAGTATTTGGATTTCATTGATTTCCCGATGTTGAAAGTGACGATTTTGCTTCTGACCCTTAAACTTAGTTTTCCCTTGTGTACATCGATCACAACCCTTGCTGTGGCAAGGAAGGGTCGTCCCAAAATAATCGGGACTAGCTCGTCTTCGTCCATCTCTAAAATTACGAAATCGACCGAGAAAATGAATTTGCCTACTTTTACCAATAGATTCTAGCAAACTCCGATGGGGTATTTGATAGACCGATTGGCTAACTGGATACTCATTTTGGTGGGCTTAAGTTTAGAAATCCCTAATCGTCATAAAAGAGAATGTGGCATGAGATTTATACTTGCTCCTAAATCAGCCAGGGCGTTCTTTACTGCCAGGGGTCCTATGAGACATGGCAGTGTGAAGCTACCTGGGCCTCCTTCTTTTTGGGGCAAATTCCTTTGAATAATAGCGAAACACTCCTCAATAAGTTTAACTGAGGAAGTGGCTTTCTCAAGCTTATCCTTATGCGAAAGCAGATCTTTTAAAACTTTGGCTCCCTTTGGCATGTGAATCATAGCTTCAAGGAATGGCAGATTGATATGAATTTGCTTAAAGATTGAGAGGAGTCGCTCGTCCTCATCATCCTTTTTCTGCTTCTTCAATCTGGACGAAAAAGGTGGATTGGATATCTTTAATGGTTGGTAAAGGATGGACGGCCGAGGGGGGTGAGGGTTCTTGTGTAATGCATGGTTATGCGCCCTTAGGTCTTTCATTTTTGGTTTCCCCCTTGGTGAACTTGTTAGTCGCTGGTTGTGGTAGTGCTGGAAAGGGTGGGTCTTGTGTGCTGATTCCTGATCTAGTCGTTATGGCGAAAGTTGGTGCTTCAGGGGTTTTGCTTTTACTAAATGCGGAGAGAATTTGGAAGTATTGCTCACGCAATTCCTTGCAGTGTTGGACAAGCATATCTCTTATCCCTTTTGTGTAAAATTTCTTCTCGAGCATGAAGTTGGCGAGGTCGTCTTCAAACTGACTTTTAATACTCCATTCGGGGCCATCCTCTCCTTTTTCTTTACGTTTGTTGTTCCCCCATGGTGAGGTATCATTGTTCTGATAGAATCTCAGGAGGGAAGGGTCATTGTAGATGTCTCCTCCAAACAAGCATACCCTCTCGGATGGGTTATTCTGATCACATTCATCAGCCTCGTTGGATCCTTCGCAGTAATCGCAAATCAGGTAGGGGTTTTTAAGCCCAACCTCTCGAGTGGGTGTTTCGAGGAAAGAGATTTGCTTACAGGCCCTTTTTAAATGCCTCCTGAATGTAGGTTGCATTGCTTCTGAGATGGAGGAGACGTTCATGGAGGGTGATGGTTCATCCCAAAGATCGTCTTGGTACTGGACGTATTCTTCTATTTTATTCCATCCTTCTTCTTTAGTAAGGGAGCTGAAGCGGAATTGGGTGAATTGATCAAGCTTTCCGTGATCGATTCGAGATATGTTGTCGTGAAAGATTTAAATCAGAAGCCATTTTTGTATCCTATGGTGAGGCACCTGTTTGATTAAGTCCTGGAAATGGATCCAAGCACTTTTGATAGGTTCTTCGTTCCCTTGTTTGAATCGGAGGATTAAATCTCTAAGGGCTGAGGTACGTCCTACTAGAAATAAATGGTCAAGGAATCGGGATACGAGCTGATCCCATGTTGTGGCTTGAGTGGCGGTATTCTGTCTACCCATTCTACCATTTTTCCCTTGAAGGAGAAGTGGAAGAATCTCAACCTAGATGTATCCCTTGTGGCTCTATCAGCTTGTATGTTATCGACAATACTTAAATAGTGTTTAACATGACGGAGGGGGTCCTCGGTTTTTAGTCCCTGGAATGTGCATGTATTTTGCGTGATGTCGCGATTTTTTCCTATTTGTTTCAGTTGGAAAGGTTCAGTGATTGGGTTTTGGAAACCAGAGGTAATTAGGAAAGAGAGTATTGGTGTTAGGTTTTAGGAGGTGTGGGCGGTTTGGCTCTAGTGTTGTTGGATGAGGATGCATCATCATCAAAGAGGTTTCTTCCGGCGATAGCGAGAGATTCGTTTTGATGTGATCGTAAGGCGGCTCTCCTAAGCCTTCGAAATTCTCTTTTGGGTTCATCGAGAGGTTTTGTTAATCTATTGATGGTGCTACGCGTCATGGTGACAGATTTACGAGACAGATAACACAAAGAAAAGATAGACTACAAGAAAGCTAATATGCGGGAATTAAATCTTACTTGAAAGGATTCAAGCAAGTAGAACTAAGCTAAACAATGATCAAAACCTAACTATTCCCCAGGTGGCGGCGCCAAAAACTTGATGTGCGGTCGTCGTAGGACTTCTACATGAGAAGTTTTACAGCTCCTTAGGCAGTGCACCTAATCGTTGTAGTGTAGTATAGGCAAGACTCGGGGTTGTTTATCGTTCACTCAAGGAATAGGTTGGGAAGGCTTGATCACAGTCTAACAGAATTCTAAGGGTTGAGGGAAGATTCTTTTTGTATTTTTATGTTTATAGGAAAGCAAGTAAATCATATAATTGGAGAGAGGTTTGGTTTTAGCTATTTAAACTAAATATTAACTACGCTACTGGTGATAACAATAAGATAAAAGATTGTGTTTATTTAATCATGTATTACTCTCTAGATTGCTTCTCCTAGTGTTGTTGCCTTGTCACACTTGTGATGATCTGTGTAACTATTTCCTAAAGCATGAACGAATTACACGAACCCGCCGTCTACTTAGTATGCCGCTAGAGCAACGCACATGCAAGGTAGTATGAAAACTATTACACGGACCCTAAGAGTACACTAAGTGCATGTGAAATATATTAAGAGTGGATCAACCCAGAGCCGGCTATTTGGGTGTGCCACAGGCACATTGGCACAGGGCCACCATAAAAGTAGGGTCACCAATTTTTCTAAAAATGTTAATTGCATATATTTATTATCTATGATTATTTTATTATTATGTTACTAAAGATTGAGATAAAAAATCTTCCCATATAAGAGATTGACTAGAAAACGTATCTCTTACAGCCATACTCGTTTTTTTGGCCAATAAGGGCTAGGCCCAATAAAAAGTCAGTATATAAGCAAAACGTGACCCATGATACTCCCAGTATTTTGACAATCGACTTGATTGTATAAAGTGTAACCTATTAATCCATCGCCATTAGGTAATTTTTAAACTTACTATTTTGAATTTTCTTATGATTCATGCTTTCTAAGGTAAAACTTATTAAGTTTTTTTGTTGGAAGCCTTAATTGTTGCAATAGCGTTTTAGATACTTATTAATTAGATTAGCTATACACTTTTTTTTGGAATCTTAGTAATACTTTTTACGCGTTATCAATGGACATATTTGTTTCTACATTTACTTTTGTTATTTAGTAGGGCCTCCGTATAGTCGTGGTACAGGGCCACCGAAATCCACGAGACGGCTCTGGATCAACCATATTAGTGAGCAAGGTAATATGAAGACTATTACCCGATGGTATCCTTTCTACACAATCATGTTTTCCTAGACATATCAACAGCGATGCAGACAAAAGCTGATTTTCTAAGACCTAACGTGCACATCCATCACAAGAAGCAACACCACTAAGATCTACATTCTAGGTTTGATACAATCATAAATAAACACAATAATAGGTTTAGCCAAGCATGTTAAAGATGAAGTAAGTACAATAAATCAAACAACACATAGACATATTGAATGATTAAGTAAACCTTACTTGATTAAAACATGAATTGGAAGAGGTACAATAGGGGTTTTAGGCCCTAAAATCGTCTCTTACAGCTGCTAAACGAACTATGGTTCGTACCCTCTTTTTTTTTCTAAAGTTACACCCCAAAACCCTAAATTCGGGTTTGTATATATAGGAAAAACGCTATGACAGCATCGCGATTTAATCGTGACGCCGTCATGAAGAGAATATTCTAGATATTAGGTTGGGTCGTGGTACTGTGACGCCGTTTTAAGATATGGTGACGCCTTCTTGATCTTCGTGGTGACGACGTCACGTTATATTTGTGACGCCGTCTCCAGCCACTGTAGAGACATTCTTGATAGATGTTGGTGTAGGTTCGTAGTCTTGTCCGTTTCTTCTCCAAATGAGCCCAAGTCACGCGCAATTCTTCTAAATAATGTACTAAAAGCGAGTACATATTGTAACGATTGGTTTAAGGGTGACAATGTTCTTCATTAATAGTCCGGATTAACCAGAAAATTACGAGAACCGTGAAAAAGGATA
>BQNB010178039.1:0-12908 GCA_026074375.1 Tanacetum coccineum
ACAATACTACGATTCAACAAAAAAACAATAATTTCGTCTCTAAACACACCCACACATGACCATATCTATTTTAACATCACCCCAGAGCACATCGCGCAGCACGACAACTCGTATATTTTTCCATTTTTATAAGTTTTTTTACATTTTCGTACGTTTTTTTACGTTTTCGTCCGTTTTTTTTGTTTTCGTCCTTTTTTTGCTTTTTCGTCTGTTTTTAACGATTTTGTCTGGTTTTTTACGTTTTCGTACGTTGTTTTACGTTTTCGCACCATTTTTTTACGTTTTCGTTCGTTTTTTTACGTTTGCGTCCCTTTTTTTAACGTTTTCGTCCCTTTTTAACGTTTTCGTACTTTTTATCGATTTCGTCCGTTTTATACGTCTTCGTCCGTTTTCTTACATTTCCGTCCGTTTTCTTACGTTTTTCGTGCTTTTACTTCCGTTTTCTTACGTTCAAAAACGGACGAAATCGTACGAAAACGTAAAAACGGACGAAACGTAAAAAAACGGACGAAAACGTAAAAAAAGGACGAAAACGTAAAAAAAAGGTAAGAAAACGCAAAATAAAGGGGCGAAATCGTAAGAAACGGACGAAAACGAAGAAAAACATACGAAAACGTACGAAAAAGAACGAAAACGTAAAAAAACGGACGAAGACGTAAAAAACGGACGGAAAAGAAGAAAAACAGACGAAAACGTAAACAAACTGTCGAAATCGTAAAAAACTGACGAAAACGAAAAAAACGAACGAAAACGTAAAAAAACAAACGCAAATGTACGAAAATGGACGAAAACGTAAAAAACGGGCGAAAACATAAAAAAAACAGTCGAAATCGTAAAAAACAGACCAAAACGTAAAAAGCAGACGAAAAAGTAAAAAAACTGTCGAAATCGTAAAAAGGACGAAAACGTAAAAAACGTATAGGGCTCTTCGAGGCAGTTAACTGGTTGCGAGAAAGGTTCATGTAGAACAGACCTCCATTCTCAACTTCCCATATCCAATTTGGTATTTCTCCTTGAATGTTGTTGTCTATGTTGAGTGGTTTTGCAGATTGGGGAACTTCTGGAGATTGCACGAAGCCAAATTCAACGAGTATAACTTTGGAAGGTGAGACACGATAGAGCTGTTGCTGCTAGTTATAATTGAAAACTTGTTAAATGAAAGATCAAGAGTCACTAGGTTGCCGAGACCCTGAAAATCTTTGGTTTCAATTACACCACTCAGGTTGTTTGATGAAAGTAAGAGGACACTAAGCTGTCCAAGATCGAAAAAAGATCTGGGAATTTCACCTCTCAATTTATTACTGCTTTTTTTAGAAAGCTTCAATTTGTTACTGCTTAAGACAAGCGAGTTCAACAATGGTATGGACGAGTTTGAAACTCTGAAGATCTTGGAAATAGGGAGATGGGATCATACCGGATAAACTGTTCCTCGAGAGGTCAATATACGCAAGATTCTTGCACAGTTGAAATGATGGAATTTGACCGGTCAACCTGTTTACTGACAAGTCAATGTACGATAGGTGAGTGAGTTTTTTTCAGGGATTTCGGTTTTCTTCATTGAAATTACTTATGACGCAGATTAATCCGTGATAAATTCTTTAGATTTCCAATAGATTCTGGTATCGCCCCTGAAAAGTTTGTGTTGCTGAGCACTAAACTTTGAAGCGATCCGTTAATGGGTAATCTGTAATAGAACGCTAAGGTTGTTGTTTAGTGCTAAATAAGAGTCTGTAAACTCTGTTTATAAATCGGAGGACCTTTTGGGGAAATGTTCCAATCAAGTTACATGAAGCCAGATTTATAAACTGTCAAATTCTTGAAAAGTTGCAAAGAAATTTCTGGACTTGGTGCACTCAGATTGTTATAATTAGACGAATTAAGGAAAAGCGACTGAAATTTCAGGGAGTCCTTAATGGCGCCCTGAAAGCTGACAACTGGACAAACTTAAAACTTCCAAATTAGGCAAAGATGATGACAAACCTTTGCACCAATCGAGTTTTTGTGCGGAAATATTTACTTTATCCAGATAAAGACCTCTTAGCCGTGTGAGGTTCTGAACAAGCGTAGATAGATCCGGTTTCTGGAGTCTCAATGAGCGAATTCCAAAAGAGAAAGGCTCAGAGAGATCAAGAATTTTTAACCTTGTCAGCTGTGACAATTCTTCAGGAATTTGGCCTGAAAACATAGAATTCGACAAGTTTAAATACAACAAACTTGCAAGACTTCCGAATTTTTTAGGAATCTTTGTGAAACTGAAGTCATTTTCAGCAAAATTCAGGCTTTCAAGATGCTTTAGACCGAAAAGAACACTGGAATCATCTATTCCACTCGATATCATTTCGTTGCTCAAGTCTAAACCGATAACCTGACCCTTGATGCTGCAAGTGACCCCTCCCCATGAGCAGCAATCAGTGGCATTCGGGTTCCAAGTCACTAACTTTGTTGAAAGTGAAGAATTAAACTGGAGTTCATTCTTAAACTGGATCAAAATCGACTGATGGTTTGTTTGACATTGACCCGAAACAAATGTCGTATTGATCCCAAACAATATCGTGTAAAAGGGTATCAAGAAACTCTTAAAGCAGAGTTGAGTTTTCATTAAACCGAATGGCAGATTCACGAATGATGCATATACACGGTCGAGCCTATGAAACCAAAACTTTAGCTACTGTAAAAGGCAAAAAGTAACTCTTTAATCTGTTATTTCGGAAAATGGCAGTAGTTTACTCGGGGCATGAGGGGAAAATATTGATTATATTTGCATGCTATAGTGATAAGTATTTTTTACTATAACATATACATTAATTCATATTCTATGTATTTTTTAAATGTTGATACTTGAGAGTTATTCTACTTTGGAGGCTTGGCTTACTAGCTGAATGGTTCATCATAAAAATACAAAATAGCGACTTTGACGTTTACTTTCAGGTCTGCTGAAGTGACAATTAGCCTAAAATATACTGATAGACTTCGATGTCACATCAAAGAGTTCCATAAAAAATGTAACATATTTCTCATGAAGTAGTTTGTGTAAGTTATATATCACTCAAACGTTATAATTTGTGGGATAGATGAAGTAGGATATTTTACTTCTGAATATGAGAATAATTACCCGGTTTATATTATGAAAGTTACAACTCTGTTAAAAATTAAATTAGCTTATTATCATCATCATAAATAAACTGATTGTAATAAGTTTTTATTTACAGGATTCGTTTTCAGTGAAAGATGAGTGAATATTCAACATGCATGAGGTGTGATTTCAAGGGTTGGAAATTACAGTTCAAGATGGTTAGGACTTAGGAGCGACCTGCATTTGATACTACTTACTGGAGTTACTGAAGACGGGTGATATGTATCAAGCTATACCAAAATTACTTGTTTCGACCCGTTACCCAACCCGTCTGGCCAACTGATTTTTTCACTTTCCAAATTATACTCCAACAGAAGTCGCTTTACCATATATGCTCAGGATCTACTAAACTAAGGGCATGTAAACACAGAACATTGGTCTATTGATTAAGAGCTAGATCCGGGTTGATCTTTACAGGTGCTAAGGGTAATGAATTTGACTGTTTTAGATACGCCAACAAACACAGGTAAAATTTACTTTCTAGGTGCATGCAGTATGTTACGTAAACGACTTCGAGCCTAGTATTTTTAACATGTCGAGCTTTACTTCATTTAGATATATGACAAAAACAAGCCAAACTTGAGCTTGTGTGTCAGAAGCCTAGCTAAAACATTAGAGTAGGCATATAATGGCCGAGGCCCATAACCGTCACCTCAGCTATGATCAGCATTCACTAGTTCACCATAACTGGTCCATCTCTACTTGCACAGGGTCAAACGTGTTACCGTAAAACACATATTTATCCATAAATACCTTTTTATAACAATTGATGTGTTGAGTGTGATTAAAAAAAATGATATTTATACGAAAAAAGCAATCTAAACATTTGAAAAGAAGACTTGTGAGGTTGCATTCATTCAAGCTAGACTTATAAAAGTTACTCGTGTAAACCTTTACACATTGTGACCTACCCTCGTACTTGTTTGACTGCAAAAACGGGTCAAATCGATTTGGATAAACAATGCTTCTTTCATGGGCAATTGGATAAACAATAGTACTTCGAGTAGGGGTTGGGCGAGTTTGATTGATCTGCGGATACTTTCCCCTATAATTACACAAATATACAAGATATTTATCTAAAACAATATTCAATTATTTCAAGTAAAATGGCTCAGGAGGTTGCGAGTATTGAAATAGAATTTGGGTGATCTTCGACCCATATTACCCGTTTCCTTTTTGTTTGATGTTTAACCGCTTTAGGTCTCAAATCGAATCACTTTGGACAAATCCTTGAAAGACTTTCAATTTAATCATAACATTGTGGTTTATCTTGATGTCGGTCTATCTTATTTCACAGGGGCTCTAGCTTCCCGATATATTAGTTGAAGTTGAAACGCTGACGGAAAGTCAACTCCTTGTGTTGCTTTCGTCCTAGAAATGTACAAGGAAGCGGGACTATTTGGAGATCTCTCTGACGAAATTCAAGTTACTGAATTCACTGTGAGTCGGTTACCACTCGATCATAATTTATATACATGTATGCGTATGTGTGTATATTTATCATAACTTTTCAAGCTATATACAGATAAAGGACGCTTACGACATAATGGCTTTTGACCAATGTGAATTCACTGGTATGTTTGCACATTGTGTATTGAACCTGAAACAAAGAATTTCTGAAACAATTTTCCATTTGATCACCAAATATACCGATAAACATTAGATGAAGAAACAGTAAAATTTACTTTATAACAAGTATGTCCCAGAAGTCACCATATCACAACAATGATTGAGAATACATCAACATTACGGATACTAATTTTATAATCAAATTGAAGCCGTCTTCATTCAGTCTTGGCTGGGGGAAAATGGTTTCCTCCAGTGACAATCTTGTACAGATAAAATGCTGTCATCACTCCACTGCAACAGATACAAAACACAACAGTTACCCCAGTAGAAACTAATAAATACAATGGAATTACAACATATGCGTTGTTTAAAGGTACAAGAATAAGATAATAACTGAGCAAGTGTAAGCCATTATTATAATCAACAACAAGCAACATAGCAGATTCCATAAAATAGTAGTATCAAATTTTATTAAACGGTAAAAAATTTAAATCATGTACCTGATACCGGCAACAACACCAGCAGGCATTATCTTGGAAGTTTCAGCATATCGTTGGCCCATAACCCATGTGAGAGTAGCAGCAATAACTGATTTCAAGAAATGTAAAAGAGCATGATAAGACAGATCTTTTAATATAAATGATGCTTATTATCTTTGCCAACGTTAAGCACATAGAACTTGAAAACAAATATAAGAAAGGCTGCAATCAAAAGACTTGACACAAAAACCCTAAGTACACGATAATGAGTAGATTGACGAGTTAGCAGAATCGCTTATGAAACACTAGGGCTTCAAAAGCCACAACTTTTGACCCAACTGGAGTTACAGTAGTTATGCCAGATATCCACAGGAAGCTCAGTGACGGGAGACTAATGACTTCGTCTAGGTCAAGGAATCTGACTTTTGGTTTATATATGATTTATCAGTTTCGATCTAGCTGACCCATATATCAGGTACATCTTTATTTTAGGATCATAAGTTTTTCAATCGAAATTCAAATTCTAAATGTGCCCCAAAATAAAACCTCCCTATCTGTGAGTGTGACTTACATAAGTCATTGAATTATATAACACTTTCTTTGTATCATAGTGTGTGTTTATTAATATGGAATTTGGGACCAGCTACGGTATGACATGTTATACCAAATCTAGTCAATATAATCTTTCTGATAGTAAATGCTCACGCGCACATGTCCATGATGGGAATCAAACCCACAAACTATAGTTAGTGAGGCACATCTGGTATCTTTATCAAGCTTCCCCTTACATTAACCTAATTATAGCAATAGGTAACTCAAAACCTCTACTCGATAGGATACCAATTGTGAAGTACCCATTTGGGTGTAACCGTTACCTTCTTTTTTGGAAACATACTATTTTAGGGGTTATGTGATTGCTTGTTTTAAACTGCTTATACCTAATAGAATAGCCAAACAAAGGAATAAGCAACCCCCAAACCGACTAACCGAAACTGCTCATTTCACCCTATTCAGATAGTCATGTAACAAGGTGTTTACTAGCATATTTTATACCTTGAAACACAAGCATAATGAGTTTTAATTGCTTATTATTCTAACCGTGTATAAATTTGATAACCATATGTCCATATATAAGCACTTAACTTAACAATCCCAACCAACCTGATCGCACTTAGGGGGGGATTTGTTTAAGCTCATTTTTGGGCTTATGAGCTCATTTGACTCGGCTTAAGCCAATTTTTCAGCTTATTATTATTTTTAACCTACAAGCTTATCATAAGCTCATGACAGCCAAATAAGCCAGAAAAAATGAGCTTATGAAATATAAACAGAGTCTGAGAAGCTCACAAGCGCAAAAATAAGCTTAAACAAACACCCCATATGATTTCGGCTTGGCGTATTTTGATAATGGGCTTATATAAGTGGGGTCAGATAAGCCCATAAATAAGCGAGAAGCTTATGAAATATAAGTGGGGTCAGATAAGCCCAAAAATAATGTCAAACAAACCCCCCCTAATTTAACAATCTGAAAAACTACTTAGGGGTATATACCGGGCTTATAGCTTATTTTTTTTCGGCTTATGTTTCATTGGCTCATTTTTTGTGGCTTATTTTGAAACTTTTGGGCTTATATAAGCTTATTTTGATTCCACTACATCAAAACAAACAACATAATCTGAGATCCAGCAGGTTAAAAAAAGGCATACCAGTTTCAAGAAGCAAGCCAAACAAACCAAGAATTCTTCTTTTTATGAAAAGCGGATAAAGTGAAATAAGAAGCAATAAAAAGCAACAATCCAGTGCCAACACCACCAGCTAACGACGTCGTACTACCTTTTCTTACAAACCCAATTATCCCACCACATAACACTATCATTCCATATGGAATTGGAAAGCAAAAATCATGCATTTTTTTATTTTAATATTTAATGATTTTTATTTTATGGCGATGAGATGACAAAAGTGACCCATGTCACATTAAGTCAGCATTACTCCTAGTCTAAAGTAGATATTAATGGAGTATAAGATGAAAGAAATACAATTTAGTTTTGGGAACCCCCAACTCATCCCAAAATAGTATCGTATATGTGATACATACACTTAATTAAAAGAAATGATTGGGATTATTAAAAACATGCCTAAATTGACGTGTCAGCATTTTGTTACCAATAAACTATTTTCATACAGTTCTAGGCATACTATTAAGCATATTTTTAGTCATCTCAATCATATCTCCTTAATTAATACCAAAGAGATGTCCCGACTAGTAAAGGACTCGACCCCTTAAAAGCCTATTGATACGGCATTTTAAAGAACCAGTGTCTTGATGTCGAACTTGTTCAATACAGGCTACTCATTAATTCTCACATGCTTAAATTTACAGCTTAAAATTAAAAATTGGAGCATGGGCACTTGGGAAGAGTTTTTAAACATGCAGGATCATTCCAAGTCAATAATGAGTTGTGTGGGGGTAATATGGTCAATTTGAGTAGTTCATGTGAGCACCAACTCCACGATGGGATTGGTCCTCTTAATATAGAAACTTCTTTATTAGGTAAAATTGCCCACGTAAAGAAAAGTCGTCTCAAGTTTTAAAGTGTTTCACATAATTAGTCCCTACACTATTCTTCAACTTCCACTTTTGCACATCAAAACTTTCACTTTGCTACTACAAAATCTAATAGACCCACACAGAGTATATAAATTTACCTAGTTCGAGCTTATGTTGTCCTTTTCAGCTCAGCAATCCAATAGCAACCATATGTCTCAAGAACCTTGAAGTCGCTCAAGTTACAAGTGTTCTTGTTCAGAGCATGCCTCGATCAAATCTTGATGGTATATGCTGCTTGAAAACCACAAGAAACTACAATAATGTTCACTCATGATCATCGGATGGAAAAGAGAGAGAACCCTCCAAACTCTCGAGCAAAAACAAGCCAACAACAAGCAAAGCAGAATACATTCCTTATTCCAACTCCACAATGTAACACAGACAATCAATAGATTACCTCCCAAAAACAGATAGATTAACAAACTCGACACAAAAGTCACTTCAAGGATAGGTATATATGAAATGCAGAAGTTCAAATTACCAATCGAGGTACATATGGATCAAACTCTAAAACAGGAAAAATGGGTACACAAAATCCAAAACCTTCAGCTAGGTCTGAAACTACAAAAGTACAAGCCCAAGCTCCGATGGTCTTAAGATATGCTTGAGTCTATAATTATACAGATAGTAGTGAAGCTTACCATCACCTGGCCCGTACTTCAACTCCTTCAAGAAAGTTTCGTTATGCATCAAATCCAATGCATTAAAAACATCAAAATCCTTCTGTTTTGCCACAATAAGAGCATCATTCATCAGCTGAAGTAAAGGAGTTTTGGTTGCGACATTATAGTAGGAATAAGCCGCCTTCAAAGTTGAGTGAGCCGGGTGGCCAAGAATAGACGATGGCAGAGTGTAGAAACTGCAGAAATCAGTGATCTCGTGAGTTTCAGGGCTTTCAATCACAAAACTGTCAACAACGCCTTCCTTTGGAAGAATCCAATGCTCCACGTCACGTTCATCAAGATCAGGTGCAACCACAAACTGCAACAGGTAAGTTCTAACCAGTCGTGTCACTGCAGGAACATCACGAAGCTCCATTTTTCTAAAACCAGGTGTGACAGTCGAATCAGGTAACTTATAAAGCTTCAAAGTCCTACTCATAGTCATCCTAGGTCCAAGCCTAGAAAACCCGACATCGATAAGCTTCTTAGGGTTCAAAGATCGGTGCCAATATTGGCAAGAAGTTATCGGGGTGGGAAGAACAACCCCTGCTGTATAAGCAGCTTGCCAGATATTTTCCAAGTGAACTCTCCTTGTGACCTCTTTAATCATGACAGGCGCCAATCTTTTTGACCGAAGCTTTTTATGAACACACAAGAAATTAACCTCTGCCATGCTAACGACATCACTGCGGACCCTAATTTTTGCAGGGATCCCGGTTATAAAAGCCACAAGCTTTTTCGAAGTCTTGACACGAACTCCAATATGCCAGCTCTTGTAGTAGCCTGGAGGGTGTAGGGCCCACCTGAGAAACTCTTTCGAGTAGTTAAACCTGAACATGTTTTCATCATCTTCGACATAATTATTCGTGAGGAGGTTATAAACCTCAGCACAAGTCTCCTCAGAGCCTATTCGCATAGTAAACCATTCGTAAGGACCCGGAGATTATACGCTCTCTTGTTTGACTTCAGAGATTAGGTGTTGGAGGTTCAATTCACTCCTTCGGCAAAACTAGTGTCACGTAAAACTTTTAAATGACCCACGGGCTGCGTTTCCCAAAAACTTGTGCCTTTGTGAAAGAGTGAGTGTTTCTTCAACCTCTCTTGCCAATTCTTCGGCTGATGAATCGTTGTTAACAATCTCCAAAGATGGAGAGATTTGATCTTTTGTATCATCTGAACCTCACTTTTAGTCCAAAAATTTTAGTGCAAATTCACGGGATTGGACTAAAAGTGGACAGAAACTATGTTTTTGGACCAAAAGTGAACCTTTTTTGAATTTTGGACCAAAAGTGAACTCGCACCAAACCACAAGGACCAAAAATGTACTTAACTCTAACAATATAATCAGATTTTAATAACTATCCAACAGACAATAACATGTGATACAGCAAAAATAAACAATCATAACGATATAAACGATTAAAATAACAAACAAAGAAGCAATAGTAAAGAGATTATGAGCATCATAAAACGAATAATAACAATATACTCAGATATTAATAACTATCTACATCAATAAAATAAACAGATAATAAGCATACTTTTAAGTAATAAGCATGAAATAATAACAGATCTAATGAAAAAAAAAGAAAAAAAAAAAGAGGAGAGTAGTTGTTATACCTAGAAGATGGAAAAGAAGAGAGGAGGCGATGAGAAGAATAAAGGAGACGTGCGAGTGAAAGAGGGGATATATATATTAGGGATATTTGGGCTTTATGAATAACTATCGGGCTAAACTTGAAACCTTAATGGGCCATAAGGCCGACTAGTAAGTGGACTCAAATTGGATTTTAAAAGTGGTAAGATGGACTTATAAAAGTTAAAGGACTAACATTTGGTTTTCGGACCTAGTAAAGGAAAATTTGATAATTTGGATACTAAAACGAATGAATGGATTTATAATAGTTACGGAAAAGGAAAATGACTTAAAGTGGACGATTTTTGGTCACGTTTGGATAAACGCGTTAAAAGTATGAACTTTTTGGCATTTTGTTGGAATTTTTGGAATAATGTGGAATAATTATTTTGTGTCAACTCGACTAAAGGACAAAAGGGTAATTTTTGTAAATATTAAACATTAAGGGTAAACGATTGAACATGGACATACAAAGATGATAAAGATTTTGTACGTACCCCGCTAAGCCCGATAAAAAGACGAAAATAATAAAATATTATTTTATTATTATTATTATTATTATTATTATTATTATTATTATATATAATAGGAGGCATTTGACCATTTAATGACACGTCATAATGCCACATCATCATGGATGACATGTCATTGCTATTTTTTATAGTTTTTTTAATTTTTTTTGTAAATTTCGTTTTTTATTTTTTAATATATTATAAATTTCGGATTTTTTATAAAAAATATGTCTTTTGAAAATAGTTAGTTACTGTTTACTATGTATTTTGTAGCTATGCATACTTGAGTTTGAGACACGACGTGCCTCATACTATTGGTTGCTGGATGCACTGAGCCTTTACCAGCCTTATGTGTGGGAGTATTCACGTCTGAATATAACCAACACTGTTATGTCAAGCGTAAGGTATGTTATAGTTTCAACTAAAGGTATAATCATATCTATCATGCACTTTACATACCATTGTTCACTCCCAGGCCTTTTCTATACACTTGGTATATTTCATACTCAAGTATTTTGTTGTTGATTGCTAATTCATTTTTTTATCGACTTTCACAGGATTGGTTGACAATAAACCCCAATGTTTATCCTAATTTAAGTATTACAGTTTAGAAAATGTATGTGAATGGTGGGATTGGCTCTTTCTATTCTGGTCTTTCCCCAACATTGATTGGTATGTTGCCCTACAGCACATGTTATTATTTCATGTATGACACCATCAAGAAATCTTAGTGCACGACTAAGAATAAACGGTCTCCTAAACATATTAAACATGAGTTGCTTTGTTTTCCGACATGGCAGATGGATCCTGAGCTTCACCCGTAAGTTAATCAAATCTTCATTCTAGGTTCTTTATTGCTAATGGCTTATCTAAGTTGTCTATCGAATATGGCCATATACTTGTGTAAAACTACTAACTGAGATTCTTAGTGGTCAACGGTTTATGAAAGCATTTGATAACCAAAACGTTTCAGGATCCAAAAACTGAGATATTCAATCTTCCTAGAAGCAAAGAAAGAACATAATATACAGTGCATCAAATAAGGGATGTCAAGGAAACGTCGATGTCCACACAAGCTATTCAAGAATCCAGGCTGCATTTTCATTGCCACCAATCATGATGCGACTAAAAATATGACTGATTTGCAAATATGGCCATGGGCTAGCTGTATGGTTGCTGCAATCTGTGGGTCAACACAGAAGGAGCCTATTGTAGTTGGAAAACCATCTACTTTTTTGATGGACTTTTTTACATAAGAAGTAAGTAATGGTTTCTTATATAAATACGTTAATTCAAATGAATCCCCGAACATCACCCCTGTTTTCAAAAAGTTGTATTCTGAGTTGGTTAAAGTTTCAAAGCGTAAAAACCTGTAAAGTAATTTGGATACATTGCAACTTTTTAATTCTGATTGTTAATTGATGCTATCATTTAGTATTACTTTTATTTCTTACACAATCATCAAAATCAGTAGCAAATGAGATAGTAGTAGTCATCTAAATTTGTCTATTTTATTTTCCATGGGTGAATTCAGGAGAACCGGCTTTCTATACCGGTTAGACAAAAGTTCTATAAGGAACATGGTCAACAAAAAAAACAAAACGCTCGATCTGAGCCCTTGATTTAAATCCATTTCAATGGTCTAGATTCATCACTTAGGGACTTTTTTGTAATTTCACTCACCCCCAAAACACACCCCACACACCCCGGTGATTTATTTCATTTCTTCAAAACACACACACACACTAACCGCTCCCACCCACCCCCAAATGAAACCCTAACTGATAATACATCAAACCATAATTGATTTCAATCAAAAGTTATCATAATCAATGGACATTAGAGACGAGATAAAAGCATCTAAGGTAGATAAGTCGACCCAATCGTTTTTGTTGCCAGATTCCGATCAAAATAATCTGTTAAATACGCCTCAGTTGTCTTCGGGTATACATTTCTATTTATTTTGCTTATTTTTGTTCTTATTAAGAAGTGATTTATATTTGATTGTTATTTATTTTGCTTATTTTATGCTTATCAGTTTGTTGGTGCTTATTTATGTTCTTATCAATTATTGTTGTTTTTTTTTTGTTTTTTTTTTGCTTATTTTCGTAATAAGTAGTGAATCACATGAGATCCTGTCTGATCTCATGTGATTTTATTTAGGAGTTTTTTTATTAGTGTTTTTGCTTTTTTATTTTTGTTTACTGATTGTTTTTTTTTGTTTGATGTTAGGTGTTAAGGGTATTGATCGTGTTTCTCCTAGGCGTAGGCTTATTACGATGAGTGAGAGGGATAAGCTTTTGTCA
>BQNB010178041.1:0-12908 GCA_026074375.1 Tanacetum coccineum
CTTTTTCCTAAAATACTTTATCGGCTAAGAGTTAAACTGTTGTTTATTTAAAACGGTTTTCCTCACGGCAAAATCACAACCCAACGACTAAAAAAACATATTCCAATAATGCCGAATTTAAATAAATGCCACAATTTATCATTTTTTATGAATCCACCAAGTAAGTCATAACCTTTTAACACGCCCAAAGACACAACACACGGAGTCATCAAAACATCACATGCCATAACTTGTATGTAGGTAACAACATTCATTAGTTTAACCACAATCTAAAATATCATATATTGAAACTAAATCATTTTACTTTGAAATACACATCAAAGGCCTCCCATTAAAACAACACAGTTTTCACATTAAAAAATTAGCACTCTCTTTTGGCTGAAATACTTTCAAGGGCAAAAAGTAAGCGTTTCTTATAAGAAACACTTTTTGTCACAGAAAAATCACGATCCATCAGACAAAAAACATGCTACTACACTGCCGATATAAAATAGATACTACTACTTTATTCCTTCATATAAACAAACACATGACACGTGATAATCAAGAAGAGGCGAATAACAACACCAATTACTTTAAGCGTCATCTAAAACATCACACTTCATATTTACACGGTGTTGTTCTTTTATATACATATCAAGGTTGAAACGTCATCCAACAAAATTTTTGCTACACCAAATACGCATGCTCTCAGACTCAACTTGTGTTTTGGTTCACATACTTTATTGGCTGGAAAATTATATGCCTTTTTTGGGTAACCATGGTTTCCGACCTTATGGTCGTCCAATCCACGGGGTTTGAATTCACTGCCACACAGACTCAAACCAGGTAAAACCCTTCATTTTCAGGAGGTTGGCGTTGCCACTTTAAGGTTGTTTGCACCTAGCAGAAATTGAACTTGAGACCTCACACATTTTAGAGTGATAGTCACAACTCTCTTTGCCGCTAGGCCACCCTTGAGTGGTTAATTATCTGTCTTTTTATAACAACCATTTTTATCAAAAAATCACAACTCAAAACCTAAAAAAAGACGTAACTATAATGACAAAGCTTAAATAAACACCCCTAATTTTTAATTTTGCCCATTCGACTAAAAAACATAACGATACCATGTTACAGGAGCCTGATATTGAAAACGTGATATGTGACATTATAGAAGGGGTAAACAACATCCATTAATATAAGCGTAATCTGAAAGATCATACCTTATCTTTAAACAACACCGTTTTACTTTAGTACAAAAAAATTAATTCTGAAATGCTACACGACAAAATTTTAGGCAACACAAAGTAAACCGTAATTTGAAAGATCATACCTCATTTTTAAACAACACCATTTACTTTTAAACACATATAAAGTTTGACTCGTTAAACGACAAAATGTTAGGTTTCACAAAGTATGCTGCATTTCAGCCTTAATTAGTGTTTTGGTTATTGATAACGCTTAAATTGAGTATGTTATTAGTAGCGTTATCATGGTTTTTGTACATGTTATTTGGCTATTTATATATGTTTTTGTTACTTAATTGTGTCAAAGTGTGTTTCCAAGTTTATTTGTAGCCAAGTACAGGAAAAGCAAGAAAAAGATTGAAAAAGAAGTAAAAACGAAGATTTGTGGATGTACGAAGAATTCTTGACCAATGCAAGTCGTGTGGAGTATATTCGTGAAGATAAAGTCATTAAGTTAGTGGTCCAAAGACTCAAATATAATGCATAAAACGGAAAACAAGGAAACAAAAAAATGATAAAGCTACAAGTTTGATGTTGACCATTTTTGGACCAAAATCTGCTCACTGCCTAAGGCCGCCAAATCTAGCCTTAGGCCGAGCCAGCTGCAGGCCAGAGAAGTCAGTCGCAGGCCAAGTCAGCCGTCGGCTAAAGACCAGCCGCCCAGCTGAAGCAACGAGCCGCCTGGCTGGGCTCCGCTGACCTCTCCAAGTAAACTTTTAATGCATGTTATGATCCCTAATCACTTGGGAACGATCAAGAAGGCTCTAGAACTCCATTCCCTACACTTTTGTTACACTTTGTGCCCAAGAAAATTGCTTGGTGGCCAAAGGAATTTCAAGTATAAATAGGAGACCCCATGTCTTAGTTTTCATCATCAAATCATCATCCTCTCTTTTAAACATCATTTCAACTTCTCCTCCACCCTTGAGGACGAATTTACACCATTATATCTCTCCTAAAAGACCACACAACCTCTACCAAATTCAAAAGAAGGCTCAAACACATCAAAGAAGGTGTTACGGATCGTTTTCCGGCTTGGTACGAAGCGTATAGTCGACTAGAGGCTTAAGGGTTGCTCTAAATCCTTTCATTACCTATTTTAATCATACTTGGGTAATTTACTTTTATGTTTTCAGAATGTTTATGATTGAGATGATTGATGTTACTTTGAGTTTTGTTGAAATAATCATGAAGTAGTTTGTTTAACTTTTTTGGAATGATGTAAACATGGATATGAAGTGTTTGGTAATTTTGCAATATTGATTTATGGTTTTGCTTATGAGTTTGATTGGATTGATATGTTTCTAATTAGTTAGTTGGTAAATCATAATCGGATTTATAGGTCGAAAGGATTTTTTATTATGATTTGTTCCAAATATTAGCGCGTGTATATGTTTGGTATATCATGATTGACAACCATGAATATACAAGTTAATTGGACTCATAAAGGTTTAATCAAGAGTATAGGTCGAAAGTGCTCTTATGAACTAATGGGTAAAATCATCTTTCTAACAAATGGCTTGTAATGACCCGGTTTATAATAACATTCATAAGTCGAAAGGGTGTGTTAGTCTAAACCGTGATGTATGCAATTTCATGATATTACCCATTAATTGGAATTGTATGACTTTGATTTTGTTTGTTATTGCTTAAGTATCTACCCGATATTCCAAAACTCTATTGATATGAATACTAATTCCAAACAAGTGTTGTCTTTTACTTATTGAATTTGCTTAATCATCATTTCCGTGCTCTTATTTGTTGTTTTTATGGTATTATGGGATGTGACAACCATTATACCACTTTCGTGTTACGTGTTATTACATATACTCTTCACAACCAAAAACACCCAAATCCTAGTGAACGACCTCGGCTTACCACACCAAGCTAGCTACATACGAAAGGGTCATACTTGCCCGTGTGTTCTTTGCTTATTTGGTAATTCGTGTTAGAAATTTAAAACTAGTAGTCGCGAGACACATCCGTTCTCATACTTTAGCCGCTACAAAATCAAATGCCATGTTATGAAAACCATTTTTTAACAAGACAAATTGACAACTGAAAAGCTAAAAAAAGACATCGTTATAATGCTAAAACTAAAATAAACAGTCTCGGTTTTTAACCTATCCATTCGACCATAAAAATCATCACGACATCGGGTTACAGCAGCCTCACATTACATTAGCAGCCGTATTTTTACGTCAAAGTATCCACATCATTTTAGATCGGCGTTGTCTTTTGGCTGAAACACTTTATTGGATACAACCAAACGAAAACAAACACTCGTACTTTATTGTTCTCCATATTTGACCACGAAAAACTTAAACAAACCTCTAATCGCAATCCAATACTTTAAAAAACTATAACCAAATGAGCCAATAAAGTAAACTGCAACGTGTAATAACAACATCCAAATCTTAAAAGTAAATGGTAAACAAAAACTCTAATACCTACACCCACAATTATGGTCCATTGTTAGCAACACGTGTCAAACATAATAAGACCTTCGATACACCACTCCAACCAAAACCCCTAAACAATTTACAAATCTAATTAAATAAATGCTAAACGATGACATGCAAGAACTACACCCAAAGCTAATATAAAAAACACGAAAAAATTACAACATTCAACAACCTTAGGTTAAGAATCAATAGTCAAAACAACTCGTCATACTTCTAACTACAACATCAAACACCGTTAGAACACATCAACCATAATAAGGTGATGTAGTCATGACTCCCACCAAAACCTCTAAAATTGTAACAACTTTAAACGGCCAGATTAAACCCCTCAAAAATTTCAACCACTTTAACCAGCTACGAATCAAGTAAAGAAATTAAAAGCCACGACTTACATGCAATAGAAGATGACAAGATTAATCACCTTGCCGCACATCTAACAAGTGGTGCATGTGTATGGCCGGATTCTTGTATGTGTGTGTGCATGTCATTTACTATCTGCATGTAACATTTTTATTTTTATATATAATCTGCCTTTCCAAGCATCAAAACAACGTCGTTCGCTTCCTCCAAAATATCAGACTGCACCGACCACTATCAAACGATCTCGTTTTACTCTTAAACGACGTAGTTTGGCCCAAGTACACTCACACCAGGTCCAGGCCCAAAGTGAAACGACATTGTTTTGACACCATCAAAACGTTGTCGTTTGCTTCACTATTGTATATAAAGGTAAGAGTTTTTGTTATATCCTTCACTTAAAACTTTTAGTTATTTTTCTCCCCACATAAATTGTAACATGTGTAATCTACTAATTATCTTTTTTTATCTAACCCGTTAATTCTAACACATAATAAGATTCTATGATTAAAAAGATTAGTAAGAATACAAAATAAAAAGAATACCATTTATTGGGTAACAAGTTATAATACCCGCGCTACGCGGCGGGGTGGACTAACTTAGCAACGGACCATTAACATGAAGGACCAATTGCGTAAACTTGTGTTGGAGTTTTTTTTATAATATTAAAGTTTAAAAAAAGTATCTATACTTAAATTGAAATTAAAAATAAAAATTAACGGTCGTAAACGGACCTATAACATGAAAGACTAATTACGTAAAATATGTGTTGGAGTTTTTTATTATTATTAAAGTTAAAAAAAAGTTTAAAAATCTACCATAGCTTTTATTGTTCATATACACTGTAATTACTGTTCATTCATTTGTTTATTATTATTTTTGCTTAAAGGCCGTTATGTCACTAAGGTGTTGTTTGAAAAAGACTTAGGCGTTGTTTGAAAAAGACTTAATTGACTTAATATGACAAAAACTGAATTTATTAAGTCATATAAAAATTGTTTGTTAATGACTTAATTAAGAAAGATGGCTACAAATATAAAGTGATAAAACTGAGGCTGCCCACATTAAGTCATCTGTTAATTAAACACGACTTAATGAAAAAATTAAACAAACAAGCTCTTAATATGAAAAAATTGAATTAATTAAGTCATATGAAAATTGTTTGTTAATGACTTAATTGAGAAAGATGATTTAAAATATAAAGTGATAAAACTGAGACTGTCCACATTAAGTCATTTGTTAATTAAACACGACTTAATGAAAAAATTAAACAAACAGGCCCTAACACTCCTCGCTCATTGTTAGAGGGCACGGTGTCATAACGCCGTTGGCCCTCGTGGCAACGCCATTTCTGGCGTTATGACACCGGAACATGAAAACTTGGCACGCCGTTGGGTGAGGCGTTAACCCACCAACGCGCGTTGAGAGTCGTTTTAAAAAAAAATCATTTTACCCCCCCCCCCCCCCCAACGTTTATAAACGGCTACTTTTCAAAATTTGATTATTTTTTCAATACCCACCTTATATATATTACACTCAAACTCAAATATTTTTCACACGCAAACACTCTCCACACACAAAAATGAATCCATTTTTTCCAATGAATCAAAATGACAATGATGAAGAACGTCATCCCACCGTTTTCGAAATCGATGAAGAAACCGACGTTTACTTTTATGAGCAAGTGTACGCGTATCACGAACAATTACAACAACAAGAAAATTGTCCACGACTTACCCGAAACCCAATCCATCGTGACCGAGAGGGGGCCGAAGAACGATTGATGGCCGATTATTTCGATGATCATTGTAAGTATCCCTTATATTATTTTTGAAGAAGATACCGTATGAGCCGAATACTATTTTTAAAAATTGTCGACGGCGTTACAAATACGGCCGATCCTTTTCCCGATCATTTTAAATTCTTTAGAGTTCGACCCGATGCCACGGATCGAATGAGCCTTAGTGTTATTATGAAATGCACAATGGTCGTACGCCAATTGGCATACGGCAACACGCCCGATGCGTTTGATGAATATTTGCAAATGAGTGAGCATACTGCACGTGATTGTCTATTTCATTTTAATAAGTGCATTATTTCTTTGTACATGGCCGAATCATGTATTCTTGCATCATAATGCATAACATGATTTTAAAAGATCAGAAGATGGCGGTTTTTGACTGGAACGATGTGTACGCTAATCCGTCAAGAAATATGCAACGTACATGGATTGAAATGTGTGAAACTCACCGTCAAAAAATTAAAGATTTGCGAGACCGAGAAATGCATTTTAGTCTTCAACAAAACCTTATGGAGCATATTTGGCAAGAAGTTGAACATGAAGATGAAGAATTTTAGTCGTCGGAGCGTATGTTTTTTTTCTATTTTTTTCGCATGTTTTTTTATTGTTTTTTAAAAGTATTGTAATGTGTAATATTGTTTAATAAAATATTTTAGTTTGTTTAAGGGGGTGTTATGAAAAAATAAAGGTGGGTCCCAAAAAGTGATGTTAATGTGGTGTTATGATTAGAAGGATTTTTTGTGTGTTGGTGTTATGGTGTTAAAGCTGACGTGTCAGTATTTTTTGGTGTTACGGTGTTATGACACCTGACACTCTTAGGGGGCGTTTGGTTCACAGAACGTTTTTGAATAAATTGTAATCTTCTCAAGGAATTGTAATTTGATGTAATTGTAATTTAAAGGATTGAAATGTGTTGAAATTGTAATGTGTTGTAATTGTAATTGATGAAATCTGTCGATGTGTTTTGTTGACTCGCAACGTAATGTAATTCAATTTTTTTACAAAACGTAAACAATTAATATAATAATGATTAAAATAATAATAATAATAATAATAATAATAATAATATAATAAATAATATTAAATAATAAAATAATAATAATAATAATTAAAAAAAAATATTAATAAAATAATACATAATAAATAATAATAATAATATTGAATAATATTTTAAATAATAAAATAATAAAATAATAAAATAATTATTTATTATTATTATTATAAAAATAATTATTATTAAAATAAAATACTTATTAATAAAATTAATAATAATAATAATAATGAAATAATAATAATAAATAATAATATTGATAAATAATAAATAATAGTAATAATAAAATATAATAATTTTAATATTTAAAAAATTATAATAACAATAAATATTATATAATATAATAATAATAATAATAATAATAATAATAATAATAATAATAATAATAGTAATAATAATAATTTATAAATATTGATTTAAAGTATAAAATTTCTGAATTACGTCGTAATTCAAAACTTTTCATCAAACTTCCTATGTAATCTGAATTCCCCCACTTGATGTAATTGGAATGATTGAATTACAATTACAGTGCAAACCAAACGGTTATCGTAATGTAATCCGAATTACAATTCCTTTCACCCTGCCAAACAAACACGATTGGAATGTAATTCGGATTACAATTACAACGAATTACATCGAATTCATACGAACCAAACGCCCCCTTATATAAAATGCTCATTGTAATTTGCAAATAGCGTTTCTACCGAAATAACCTGTTGAAACTCGTGTTATCCCGCAGAGACCATGGAGGTCTGACTTTTCCAATTTAACCAAACTAATCGCGCCACTTTTGTGGTTATCAACCCTATGAACATGTGTCGGGCCATTATTGAAAGTAGCAAAAGATGCAATGCAAAAAAAAACCCTAATAATCCACCTCATTCATCGCGTTGAAAATGTGGTGATGAACTGAATATTTGTCAGACACTCAGACCTGATTTTGAAACCTTGTTAATAATCACTTTGCCACGTCATATGTTGTGGTTATTTATAAAAACTAAATACGCAAAGTAGTGTAATGCATATAACTTCTAGATATCAAAAGCTTCTGGTATCTACGTATCAATAACTTCTTCAATAGATTTTTTTTTTACTTCCTATAGTTATAAAATCATCCAAAAGTAGTGTAATGCATATAACTTCTAGATATCAAAACTTTTAATGAATATTGAAAGGGAATGTATCCACGCGTTACAGCCAGAGGCGGAGCCATGTACAAGGTAGGGGGGGCCGTTGCCCCCGATAAACTGGCGAATTTATTTTTTTTAGTGTAAAAATTGTATTTTTATAGCCTTATTTTTAGCTTGCCCCCATCCTAAATCTCAAATTGCCCCCGATAAGGCTTCTTAAATATCAAAAAACTATTGAAAAGCTACTAAAATATGCTAAGAAATTGCTAAAAGCTGCTAAAAATTTGTTAAAACGCTACTAAAAAGCTGCGGTTTTTGGAGCTGTTTTCGGAGAAATTTTTTTTGCCCCCTATATGCCAAGATCCTGGCTCCGCCACTGGTTACAGCGAAACTGACTTATATGCAACACATGTAATTTATTTCAGTGAGCATTTTTTAATAATCACTGATACGTTATTTATAGAGCGAACGACTTTTAATATGTATATAAATATAAATATGAATGGAAAATCTGTTTTTAAATACAGTCGTCAATGGCAAAAAGTATAGGTTATTTATATAATTTAAACTTTCACATAATTGTACGTTCCTGACTCATGTCGTTTATTTTAAAGTTTTTTGAAAATTTTTCTGCGTATATTTTTTGATCTGAAAAAATCAGTAGATATGTGTTATATATTTGAGATATAAGGTTTATTATATAAAAATGTCATAAAGGAGGGTACGTTTTGTAAGTTTTATTTTATTTTATTTATATTAAACTTTAACAATTTTTATAAAATCATACGTATGTCAGAAGCATTGCAATATTGGGCTCGTTTTGTTTGCAATTCAAAGATTTTTTCGATGGTATTTTTTTATTTGAATGAATCGGTAGATATGTGCTATATATTTGCTAAATAAAGCTTATTATATTAAAAAGTCGTAAATAGTTATAACTTGAGGGTTTATTTTGTAACTTTTATATACATATTAAAAATGTCAGAGTTCATCACCACATTTTCGACGCGATGAATGAAGTGGATTAACAGGGATTTTTTTTTTGCATTGCGTCTTTTGCTACTTTTAATAATGGCCCGACACGTGTTCATATAGTTGATAGCCACAAAAGTGGCGCGATGAGTTTGGTTAAACTGGAAAAGTCAAACCTTCATGGTCTATGCGGGATAACAAGTTCCAACGGGTTATTTCCGTAAAAAAACGCTTGCAAATATTCTTTGAGCCCCAAAAAGACTACATGTACAACAAACAGCCCCCAATACACGTACAACAAACAGTGAACAACGTACAATAATTGATACACAATGTACAAGAAACATTACTTTAACCATCATCTAAGACAAAAGCCTTTTTCACTTTACCAACGGCTCATCACAAAAAGCACAAAGAACAAAAAGAAAATAAAGAACAAATTAAATTAAATTAAATTATCAAATCCAAAGTAAATACAACCCAAATAGCATCAAATTTAACCTAGTAACAATATTTACTCTGGATTTAGCAAATTTTAATTTGGTAATAAATAATAGCAAAGTCAGCTCAACTAAACGCGTATAATCTCATCATGCTGATGTCAGTATCTCAAAGAGTCAAACTCTTTAAAGTCAAACCGGCAACTCTCTTTTAAAAAAAATTGATTTGCATAATTTGAATTATGATTGAGACTCTAACTGTACAAGTAAATAAAGCAAAGTTTAAACTTTAATACAATTAAGTAATGCACAAAATAAAGTGTCTCAATCAAATTTTTGAGTGTGCAAATCAATTCTCTTTTTTTAAAGCTTTGTTTCGCGACTAATCCACTCGTTTTGAACCTCCTTTTTCACGAGGTTAACATTATATGATGGTCGGAAAACATGTCTCCGGTGATTATACCATCAAACTCACACAACCCATTAAAGATATCATCATCACCAGTGACGTCATCATCAGTGTCGTTTTCTTCTGTTTTTTCAGTCACTTGAGATAAGGTGGTTGACGGTGAGATAGGTGATGATGGGGTTGGTTTGTTGGTTACGTCATCAGTGGCGGTGGTGGTGGGTTTGGTGTTACGGGTGGCGGTGGATGTAGAGGTGCGTTGAGATGGTACTGGGTGGCTGTGTTTGCCCGTGTATGTGATGATTAATGTGTTTGGGTCGGTTCGGTTTCGTTCGACTTGTTTTCGAGCTGAACAGCCTTTTGATGTGCTGCATCTATAGTATCCCCTGGTTATGTAAGAAAAGATTATTAATAACAAAACTTGAAAAGTAATAAGCAAAAAGTACTAGCACTTGTATGTAATAAGCAATTCTGTATCTGTAATTATAATTTGTAGAGCTGAAGAAAATTATCCGCCTATATAACACTTTTAAGCGTTTTACGTCCTCCCGCTCTAACTGCTAGGATTATTAGTGACCCGCTCTAACTGCTAGGATTATTAGTGAGCTAGTATTCAGTGTTAGCATTTTTTGTATTGAGCCAAGTACCTAAACATTATTGACAAACAAACATTATATTCTAATCGCCAAAAGTTCAACACGGAACAGTTTAAAAGTTTGTCGCTAAACATAGCCAAGATTTTGATGCTTACAACATAGCCAAGAATATTTTTTATATTGAATGTTCAAGTACAATTTGTTCTTGAAATTCTTTCAAGATTTTTTAGGCTCACAAGTGCAAATAATTGTACAAAACAAGTTAGGTCACCCGCGCTCTGCTGCGGGATGTTTGGTGGCCGGTGTTTTCGGTTGGACGTGTTAGAAAGTATGTTTTTGTAAAAAAAAAAAAATTAACGGTCGTTAAGCAACGACCGATTTAAAGCACTGTTTTGGTGCATTCTAAAAAAAAAAACTAACGGTCGACCGCTAGTGGGGAAATGGGTATTTTATAAAAAAAAATTTAAATGAGGGTAGTTTTCGTAATTTAACACATGGTGCGAGGGGGTATTTCGTAAATATTTGAGGGGCTATTTCGTAAATAAAAAAAGAAACGGGTCGGGGCGGACCGGGTAGGGTCGACCCGACAATACCGATAACTAAAAAAATGCGAGTGAATATTTTGGAAAAGAAAGCAAAAAAATAATTTAAAAAAAAATTTAAAAATGTTCGGACCGGGTCGGGTCAACCCGGTGCATTTAATGGACACTAAATGCAAAAGGCCATTTAATGCATGCGAGAGGGTATTCCGAGGAAAAAAAAGGAAAATTTTATTTTAGAAATTTTTTGAAAAAAAAGGAAAAAAAAAAATGGCGACCGTGCGCCAGTGCGGGACGATTAGCGCAGCGCGAGGTTTGAGGAAACTTAAAGTTTTATTCATAAAAAAACAGACCGATGACTAAAACAGCGCGAGAGGGTATTCCGAGAAATTTTAAAAAAAAAAAAAAAAAAAAAACCTTGCATTAATGTGGGGGTGGGACCGGGTCATTTAATGCGACCCGACCCACGGGGCGTCTGCCTTTTGTATAGTTATATAATAACAAAAACTTTCTCTCTTATATTTATATACTTATATAGGGCCGTCTCATGGATTTTGATGGCCCTGTGCCATTACTATATGGAGGCCCCATTAAATACCAAAATAAACGTATAAACAAATTATACTTCTTCTTTCATACAAATTAGTATATTGTACTCGGATAATGACAAAAAATGCATACATGTATAATAGAATTTTTCAACTTTTGAAGGCCTCTCTTTAGTGGTGTACCTGTGCGAGCGCACCAATTGCACTCCCCAATATTATGCACAATCACTCACTCATTTATCCCACAATCACTTCATCTTTCAGATCCATTTATAGTGGATCATTAAATTCATTCATTTGACGAGAGGATAAGAACAAAGGCGGCGGCGTCGGCGTAGAATCCGGTAGCACAAGCAGGACCAACAACGACTATCAGCTGCAGCGGCTACGGTGAATGAAACGAATGTTAGGTTTGTAACGACCGTCTCCCACAAGCATCATGATGACGTCACTATCTCCAACCCATTGCTTTGCTTTTTACCTGTATATAGCACTTTTATTACTATTACTATCATTTCACATGTCACGTGTCACATTTTGAGATGCCCAAAACACTGTTCACGCTAAGCACTGTAGCTTGGGCCGGCCCAAATTTTTTTTTTAAAAAAAATTGTTGGCACAAAATAGGAGAAATTTTTTTTTACAAAAGTACCGACGCATTCAGATAAAAAAATACCCGCGGTTACTATTCATCGGCCCAAAAATTTTTTATACCTGTGGTTAACGTTCATCGGCCAAAAAAAAAAAAAAACTTTATACTCCCTCTTTCTTTTGTCAAAAATAAGAAGAAAAAAAAAAATTACGTTTACGACTTTCTATCGGCCTGGGCCAAAAAATAAAATAAAAATATCCCCTTTATTGAAAAAAAAAATTTGTCATTTAATATGAGGAAAAAAACAAACTATTAAACATGAGACCGAAGAAATTAACCCGAACAAAAAAAATGCCCCGTAATAACGCGCGAAAAAATAACGCCCGCAGCAACGCGCGGGTAATCTTTCCTTGTTTCTAGATAATATAACATGTTTTAGCAAGAATTTAATACTGTATTATTCTTGATATAGTCATTTTAGTCTTGGATAAAGTTTTTGCTTTATTTAGGCTGAAACCTATGACCTATTTGAGTTGTGCTGACATTTTGGTAAATAAGAAATGGGTGCTACTATTGGTACCCCTTGGCTCGCTAAAAAGTACAAAAAAGGTACAAAGATTCTTTTTGTATCTTTTATTTTACAGTGCAACGCAGTTTTTTATTAATTTCTGTTCCGTAATTTTTGACAGTTTCACACTTTTGACCTGTTAAACTTTATATTTTTCGTTTCGTATTTTCCGAGTCACAGTTTTATCACATACAAAATTATTAAAAAAAAAAAT